>JAPZDX010000022.1:24421716-24436479 GCA_029783625.1 Naso annulatus | reverse complement strand
CACTAGGGCTGCAGCTAACGATTAATCTGCAGATTTTTTTAACAATTAATTGATTAATCGTTTATTCCATGAAATGTCAAATAAGGGCTAAAAATGCTCATCCTAATTTCCCAGAGCCCAGTGTGAAAATTGCTTCTTTTGCCCAAACAACAGCATAGACACAAAGACTCCTCATTTATTTTCGTAAGTGACACAGAGAAGCAACAAATCCTAACACTGAAGAGGCTAAATGAGCAATTCTTTCAATTTTTTTTATTTACAAAATGATTGAAACAATTGATCAATTATCAAAATAGTTGTCGATTACTTTTCAATCAATAGATTAATCGATTATTCTATTAATAGTTGCAGCTCTTTAGCAAACAAGACTTAACATTGAAATTTAACACTGTCTTAGGCAACTAACTACCAAGTTCACAGAATCAACTTACAGCTCATCTGGATTCAAATGAAAGCAAAGCAGCAATGTTGTGTTTTACATAAAGAAACCTCCGCATCAGCATTAACTTTATTAAACACATTGCTGAGTAGATAAAGCAAACACCTACAGACACTCCCTGTTTAAACAGACTGATTACTAAATGACACAAGCTTTGCAAGTGAAGAGCAGAAACTTAAAGTAGGAACTCAACTTCACAGTCCGTTTCAAGATCTTAAGAAGTGCTACAACACAAGAGCTTTTTGTGATCCGCTAAATCATCTCAAATTATGTCACTTGAGTCCATGTCAGGAGGGCTGAGACGACAACAAGCTTGAGAAGAAAAAAATGCTGGTATGAATGTATAACAATTCATTAACTGAACTGTTGGCAGACAAGTTGCATTTTGATTCATGTAGGAGGAAGGTTTTGACAAGAAGAAGGTTCATTGTAATTGATTTTTTTTATACTTTTTTAAATGTTGTGAGTCCGACGATGTCATTGTCATATTACACACGTCACATTTTGCTGCTATTTAGCTTCCTATTACACTCTTATAAGAGTGATGCCCATCCACATTAAAGGAAAAAACCAGTGTTACACTGTGTCATTGTCTTTTGTTAACATCGGCCACAAAGGTTACATAAACCCCACCCATTTTTCCCCAAATAGCTTTATCTATGAGATATCGTGTTCGTTTACACTTCGTCCATATCAAATAGACGTTATATAAAGTAACTTAACTGAAAATGTGTGACAACGTCAGTTAAAAAGAGCGTCTGTGTCAAAATCCTTCTTCACGCTAATATTAATCTAGGAAGGCAGCACTTGTAAGGAACTATTTTTCCAGGCATATTAACTTTAGTCTCAACTGCTCCGACTCCCCTCTCTCTCTCACTCAGTGTTTTTTGACTAAATAAACACACATGTTCTCTTTAGAAGGGTGAATTACTTATACCTAGCCACTTTCACGTGTCCTATAGTGTTTCTATATCTTGTTTCAACATGAATGAAATGAGTGAATTGGGTTTAAAAATGCAGTCTGACATCTACTGAAGTATACACATGGTCGAATTATAACAACATTTGTAGAATATAGGGGTGATCTCGGCTAATGGTCAGAGGTCAAAAACAGACTGAGATGGTCATTTAAGAATGACTAATATTCATCAAAAAAGGTTGCATCCCTTTTTCACTTATAAGGCAGCTCATATATTCACTATCAGCAGACCAGTACATCTAAGTTGTTCCTTTAGTAGCTTTTTTTTTTTTTTGCTGTTTTTCTGTTTCTTCTCCTCACTGTGGCGTAAAATTACTCTGCTGTATTTTTGGCTATAAAGTGAAATGAACTCTCTCAGGTCAAAAGTGAGTCACCAAGCTTTTGTCTGAGTTTCAAGATCAGGTCTGAGTCATTCATGTCCTGTCAAATCCACAGTCGCCATGCCTTTATTTTTCCCACTGATTGGGTCTGATGTTGAATTACCTCTTTTCACAGCAGTCTTGAAAAGACATGTTAAGTGAACCTCACAGCATGCAGTCTTCATCTAAAGTCTCACTCCAAGGCACTGTGAGCTTATCAATCCTTTACTTATCCCTTCTGTATGTGCTTTTAACACAGAAGTTACTTGTAGGCTTATTGTAAGCTGATGATTGTATGAAAATTAAAATAATCCCAAAAGGATGTGACACTCTTGTGGTGATCAATAAGACCCAAGTAAACAATGCAGACGTCATCCTCCATAAGGACTAAGAAACAATGAACACTCACTCTTTGGTCAGCATCGGGCAGGACTTCAGCAGGTAGCGGCTGAGCGGTGTGTCCTGGTAGGTGATCTCTGGCGGTGCTGTGGTACTGTTCAGGTTCAGACAGCGGACGATGATGTAGAGGACAGTTGCCACTGCTGCCAGCTTAATGCCATCAAACATGGCGGGCAGCTCTGGGCCAAAGGTGTTCATGTCACCGTCCTCGACGCCGTTCATTGTGGATACAGGAGACGACCTACGCACAGCATTTTGGAAAGCGCTTATTTTACATGACTCACATAGATCTTATAGAGCTGGAGTGAGACAGTAATATGAATCAGCATTATTTAATTTGCTGAGACTGAATAATTATGGGTAAATATAGAATTAGACAAGTATATATTTTCAATGTTGGACTGTGTCAGTTCTCTACTGTTGCTAATTGTAGATGGACAATAGTTGGTAAAAGTGACCACTGACCTCCCTAAAACATTTCATTAATTTCTGAGTGACGATACATCTAAGTGGCAGTCTGTGCTGCATGATACTGACATTTCACCGTGATGGTTTATTACAGCACTTATGTTGCAAATATGTAAAAGCTCATCTTCTGGTGACAGACGTCATGTTACATACGTGATATATTGTTTGTCTACCGTGTGTCTGCATGCAATTAGCCTACTTGGAAAAGTCTTGCAGAGTTTAAATACTTATGGCCCATTGAATAATGAATGGATAGGAAATAAGCACCCTACTCACCAGTTTTTGTTGGATTTTTTGTTTTGGCACAAAACTTTAAGTCTTGGACACTCAAATGTACTAATAGTGATAATAATGATTATAAAGACAAAAGTCAAATTGGCCAGTTCTTATTTTACACACAACCAGCAGAAGTGGCCTCGACTGATATTAACCATTTAACCCACCTTGTTGTCTGACTTTGACGAAGATTCAGCGGTTGTTCCTCCCCTTTGAACTTAAAGTGTAATGATGGCCAGTCAGTGCTGGAAAACATACAGTAAAGTTTAAATAGTGGTTTCAGTGCCTCGGGGAAAAAACACATACAAACAAAAGACTTAAGCAGAAACCTGGAAAACACATCATGTCACAGAGCTAGATAGCTAGATACCTGGCTAGATAGATACTTTGTTAGCCTGTTTGTATTTCCAGTGAACATGCATTTCCAGTGTCTGAATCTAGCGATGAACTGAACATAAAAAGGGGGAAAAAGATAGAAAAGAATAGTAGCAGCCAGAAACAGCCAGCTGTGTTACGAATAGCTGCAAAACAAGTTTGAACAAGTCTCCCAACGAACAGCTAACCTAGCTTAACTTACTTTGGTAAAAATGTTCCTAAAAGGAGTGGAAGTGAAACTGAAGTCACTGACATACGAGCACTAAGTTACACTGATATCCGTCAATTCTAAAAAAAATTAATGAATAGAAAAAATTTTGAAGTACACAAATAAACAACATGTCCGTTCGTACCGTTCGTACCATCGTGCTTTGTGGAATATGTCCGGGTTCTGTTCGAGTCCAACCCGGCGTAGAGCTCCTCGTCTGGACACCGTCTGTTTACAACAGAGGAACTGACTGACCAGCAGGGAGTGCAGGATGCATTCACGTGGCCCGAAAAAGCTCGGACTTTTGGCTAATTATGTAGTAAGAATATCCAACTTAAGAAATAACACAGCATATCTTCTTCTTTTCATCACATTAGGTAGACCAAACAAATCAGATATCGTAGCTTGTTTACAGATGTGATTTCTTTGATTTGAGAGTGATAAGCTATTAGAGCTGCTAGCTGTAAAGCCAGAATATCCGACAGCACAGGAAGGCAGCATAAAACAGCAGTGTACCTTACTTCCTACTCCCACTTGTGAGAAATTAACGGTTGCCCAATACAGTTACGCCTGCTTTACGGGCAGAGCCTATTGTAGACCTTTGTTGGTCCAAGTTTTATATCAACGCACATGTTACATAAGATTATTATATAAGAAGAACTATTGGAATAATCTCACACAATAATAGTCGACATCTTGACTAGCCTATAGCTGAATAAGTTCACACAAACTTCGGCTAAAACAAGTTTTTACACATTTTTTTTGTTTGTTTAATTAATGTGCATATTGATATCACAGTTACATCCTAAGAGCACATGTAATGCCCATGTCGGTAAACTGACTGTTAATGGGAAGTGACAACAACAAATTCCTTTTTTTAGTAGTCATCTAACATTTATAGCTAAAACAAGTCATAAACGGAAATAGACTCACTGCAGGTCCCCAGGAAGCAGTGAACATTAACTATTTTAACCACTGGAGGGCGCCATTCACTAATGGCACACAGTAACTTAAATTTTCAGTTACAGTGAATGAAATATATTATTGTTTTATTTTTATCAGATAATTATAACTAGCGTTATAGTTATTCTTACTCAATGAAAAAACATGATATGAAGGTTAAAAAATGTAGACAAATAAACCCACAAAATCTTAACTCTCATTTTAATTTAAGTTTATTGTTACTCATTTATTATAACCTGAAAAAAAGATGGTTCATAGATGTAAAGAGGTACAGTGACAGTCTGCAGCATTTATTTATTTTTATTAGCCTATATTATATACATACTCAGTATATTTTCAGTCCCCAAATAAAAAGAAAGCCTGCTCTTCAGTTTGTGTTGTTGCACCAGATCTAATAAACCTGTTAAACAAAAACAGAAGTGAACTATGAACATCAAAATTAGGTTTCAGTTCAACTACAGTTTTTACTCTTCCAAAGAAGCACAACCTAAGGAATGTACCCTTCCCTCAGTCACTTTCACTTCTTTAATCATGACGTTCATAACTGTAAATTGTGTTTCCATATGGAAGAGAGAAGTGAAAGGGGCTTAATCATATTTTTGTGTGGGAAAACTCACAGACTTATGAATTCTATGACATTTCTTGAGGATTATGCTGTACTGCGCATTGAGGATTAGTATCACACAGGCTTCTGTCACATTGAAGCTCCATCTAACCATCATTAACCTCGTCCTCTGGCTCAGACCGGTCAGTCATGAGAGGAAGCTTTGTCTGACAGGAGAGGAACATCAGAGGAAGCTGCCATTGTGGAGTCTCACCACATTTGACGGCAGCCTCATGTCAACTAGCCCACAGTGCACATGACTGTCGGATCTGTTCTTATAATTTCACAACTGTGCGGATAAGCATTTCTCAGATTTGTGCCTGTTTGGTTTCACAGTTTAGGAATTCTGCTGACACTTTCCCTGAGGTAAACAACCAAACTAAGAACGGCTTTGGTAAAGCACACTTCAAGAAGATAAAAGCATCGTCAATATAGGGAGCAAAGCAGAGTCACTTTCGCTACAGCATAGGTAAATCTTTCTTATCCCTGCAGTCACATTTTCTGAAGCATTCGGCTCATGGTGGCTTTTTTCCTGCTGTTAGGCCAATGTCACAATTTTTATGATGCTCTCAAGTTAGAGTTTGTCAATGATAAATGTGTGGGAAACTCATCTCCCAACAGTGTCTTCTGCTGGGAGATGCATTAACATGTAGTTAGCACAGACATACATCATACACAGAGATATGACTTAATTCAAAATGGACGCAAAGCTTAAAGAAAAAGGCAGCATACTAAATCCAGTGCTTACATCTAATGCTACGGTACGTGTCATTTAGTTCTCTTAAAATGCTCTCATCTTTTAATGATACAGTTGATTGTAGATGCATGGCAGGAAAGTCAAACTCGAGACAGGCCGAGATTAATCTATTGCAGAGAACAGGGGTAAAAATGAGCTGCGTCCCTCGTCGAACCCCGTGTTTCTATCACACCCTCCACTTTGCACAAAAACAGCCTTCATAAATAGCTTGTATTCCTTCTCAACCACTCCGTATGGGGGGCCTGAGATTAAAGAGCCGTACTACTGTTACTACCTGTCATCGTCCTTTGTCAACATCAGCCACATAGGTTACAATGTTTGTGTCAAAATCCTTCCTCATGCTAATATTCAAGCTAGAAAGGCAGCACTTGTACAGAACTATTTTTCCAGGCGTAATAACTTTGGTCTCCATGGCTCCTGGCTCCCCTCTCTCTCTCACTCAGCGATTTTTGACCAAATATACACAGACGTCGTCCTTACGAGGGTAAATTACCTTTAACTAACAACTTTCACATGTCCTATTGTTTCTGTACCCTGTTTCTACATGAATGACAGTGAATGGAATTTAAAAATGCAGTCTGAGATCTACTAAAGTATAAACATGGTCGAATTTTAACAGCATTTGTAGAAGATAGAGGTGATCTCTGCAAATGGTGACAAGTCAAAAACAGACTGGTATTGTCCTTTAACTCAACCCCTCAATATGGGGGCAAGAAGATGAAGTAATAATGCAGGTCACGTCAGAGCCCTCATTGTGCTCAGGTGGTGTTACAGTATTGTCAAAAAAAAAATAATTAGGCTATACCAAAGCAATCAGATTTAACTGCCACACAGTGAATGTGGGCCCTTGTGAGGACTACAAGCCTGAGAGATACTCAGGGGTCCCCAGCTTGACTCAAAATGCAGCTTATGGTCAGCAACTCAAATTCTTGGGACACCAGCTCACTCCTGTTTTTTTCCTTTTTTTTCCTGAGCTCTGGATGAGGAGACTGTTTGGATTTTTTGCAATGCATATTCTCTAGTTGCAGCATACAGCATACAGTGAATAATTTGTTTTACAACAAATTCCTCAGTCATAATAAGATGTTATCAGTCATAGCAAGATATTTGCTGAAGACAACACCTGTCGTAATTCTAATAAGTATGAATTTTGCCACCTCTATCTTGAGAAATTCAGTTCAACACTACCAACTAACCCCAACCCAGTCCCCATTTCGAACATATGTGCTAAAGCAGAAGAAACTACTGATACTGCCCCATTTCGTCATCCAGCATGACCTTGGTTCACCTCAACAGAAAATACCTGAAACAGCTTTCTGAGTAAACGGAAATCTAAAAAACAGAAAGAGAAACAAATTTCCCAATTCTGACAAACTGTTCACTCTCCTTTCACTTTCCTTTCTACGTTCCTCGCCTTATCAGGTAGAAGCTGAGGTCACAGAGTGCTTCACTTTTCATGTTATGGCATTCATCCACCGTGTGATCTACTGCCATCACACTAATGAGTGGGAATATACAAGGAGCTTGATATCGCGCCACGCTGAGATTTAGCTTTTGATGTGAAAAGTTCACCTGGGAAAAGATTTCATTTTTCCTCGGTCTGACATGTGAGCAGATGGGCCATAAGTTTCACACAGCATAGTTTCAAGATTGAACCATCAGTTTCAGCTGCATGCGATCTAAACATGCATGAGAACAGGGCGACAAACAGAGCATGGAGATGTGATGAGAACAGACCATCAAAGCACAGCAGCCGTTCCCATCTGCATTTGAGCCAGTCGCAAAGCGTGAGATCACTTTAAGCCGCATTTTAATCACTTTGGCTTGTTACTAGGCTACAGAAGGGTATATTTTACCCTGCCATTCAAAGAGTGTTGAGTTAATCTAAGAATGTTGCTGCTGCTATTGCGTAATGTGTCTTATTTGGAAAAGAAATGTATAGATGAGAGCTATGAAAATACTTCCAAATTTATTAGGCAGGTGTCATATCCGCTATAGTTGACAATCATGTGGCTGTTATATTTAGTCTTCTTTGTATCCTACATTTAGAGCATGATGAAAAATCACACCTAAACTATATTCACCCATACAAGAGGAATGAGGTGAAATATACTGAAAGGGTCTGAAACTCTTGGACATCCCTCTCAAATTCACGCAAATTAAAAACAAGTCTTTGCCTCACGCCCACTCCCTCTGAGAGCACAAGAGTCAACTCTGACCCACTGCTGGATCTCAGCTCAAGAAACTCCCACAGATGAACCTTTTGGCTCTCCACAATAAAACATTGGCCCTAATCTGCATTTCAGAGGAGGAATTCATGCCCGGCCCCATCGTGGGAATTTCCCTTAAAACATAGTCAAGTAACACATTTACCATACAAGATTAGCTAATAAGAAAGAATATGACAGATTAAAGATGCACTTGTGTAACTCTTTAATAGCCTGTTTGGTTCATTTAAGCACAGTAAACACATTGCAAGCGAGTCTTATCAGCTGCTGATAAGACAAAATGTAAAAGGGAAAAAATTATGTTTGTGTTTGGTGTTCATAAGTTTACACACCTTGAGCACATACTCCAGTGTGTGACCTCTGTTGGTTTGATAGTGACAAACTTAAACTGTGTCCCATTTGAGCTGTAACTGAACTATTTAGTCACATTTGTGTCGTGACTTACCTGGGACCATTACAGCAAATATGTTTTGTTAGTCCCCTATTGGTCCCACCTGCCAAGTGTTTCTCTCTCTCTCTCACACACACACACACAACAAGAAATGTTTTTTGTGTGTTGACATTAAGTCAGTTTGAGGCAATGTGATTTAACACTTAAAAATTTGTTCCATGAGAGCACAATATAAATTCATATAAAATTAAGTTGTCAACTTAAACTACATTTTGACACAGGACCCCATAAAGACAGGAACATATGACCCACTTTTACTAATATGGTGTTATCTTGTGCTACATCACTACTGTACAATCAAATTTTGCAAATAATCAAACCAAGCCAAATGATCCACAGTGAAACTGGAACTCTGTGTGCACCTCAGAGGATAGCCCTAGAGGAGATGCCTGCTTTTCCTGGCTGGTAACACTAGTTTATTACATTTAAAATGTTTTTTTCAGCAGCGAGAAATTCACCTGCCACTCATATTACACATTTTAACAGCCCAATTCACATGGCAGATTTTCAGACACTTCTTTGGAAGTGTAAGACATCTCATGTCAAAACATAAATTTTCTGTGTATTCTTTGTAGGTTTACACGAAGTATGATTTTACCATGTGAAACCCCACTTTACACATGTGGTGGACATCCTGTATGATATTAACATGTTAAAATTCTGTAGAATCATGAAAAAGAAAGACTGAAAGTAAAGTAAATAGGCCTGCTAAAAATGTATACTCACGTAGTACATTGGGTCCACATGCTCCTACATTCCACCATTCCTGGTTTCGTCCAGGTCTTGTTATGAAAACCTCACCTTAAGTAACCTCATGGCACCCCACCTAATCAGGTCACAGGTTAAATGTGACTGCAACTGCCCAAAATAGGGGGGCAATTATTTTCCACTGATGGGTTTTATATTAAAGATCTTAATCAAGACATTCAATTTAATGCAGCGCATTAGCCAAAAGAGCTTCTTTTGTTTCCAGGGTAATTTCACTTTTTTTTCTTTTTTTTTGCTTATCGACAAAGGAAAGGAGGGGCGGAGTTACAATTAAAAGCCTTGCTGTGATTGGCTGAGAGCTGAAGCGCACGTGCTCCAGCTCTCCGCCTGCTGCCTGGGAGTTTTAGAGGCGCACAACGGGCTCGAGGCACAGTAGCAACAACGTCCCGTGAGTGGCTGTCATCCAACGGTCGTGCCGTCCCTTTAACTGACAAACTACACTGTTCAAAAACTGCTGAAAACAGCAGCTATGAAGGAGCTGTCAAGTTTATTCCTTTGGCTGCAACTTTTCACAGCTTGTCTGGTGTTTGGCGTGAACGGTAAGTTTCCTCCTCGTGTTTCTTGACAGTTCAGACCGCTGCTGTTGGCGTCCTCGAACCGTTGCTGTTTGAGTGTTGTTGTTGTTGTTGTTGAAGTTGAGTTGTAAGCTGACGTTACTTTAAAACTGCCCTCCCTCCGCGTCTTCGTCCTTCTCTTTTTAGATGTTCTTAGAGGACGTGTAGTTATTCACTTTCTGGCCACCCCTGTGTGTTTTTCCTTGTTTTCTAGGTGTGTTTCATGTGATGATTTTTATCTCAGCCAGGCACAAGCAGCTCCGTCGATTCACCCAAACGGTGCAGTGGGCATTTGTAGGTGGACAAGTTCAAGTGATCCTTGATAAGTTGAAAGAACGTGTAGGAATGTGAGAAGTGAGACGTTGTTTTGCTCTGAACTGCAGGATTTAGACAGTTGTATGTAAAAAGGCTTCAGAAATCAAAAGAGATGATTTTGAATCGATGTTATCTGCATGTTTTCAGATTTTGTGTAGACCAGGCACCCTGACATAACACCTCAGGGGATTTTTTCTGTACAATGCTCCTTTTAAGGAGCATGACACATGACTGCAGGACCATTATATTTGTCCAGCATTAACCTTGTGCCGATGGCGATTGGCTTTGTTTGTACGTCCATGCATCAAACACATTCAGGCCGATGGACAAAGGGAAAAAAATGGCCTGATTCTCCTGCCTTCATTTTTTGCCCACAGACCAAGAATCACACAAACACGTTTTCCTGGTGTGTGTGTGTGTGTCATGATGTAGTTTCCATTTATAAAAACGTTTCCGATCCATTTGACAGTTTCTGCATATTTGCAAAGGGCAAAATTAATGACTTTGCCTGATACTGTGTGAAAGAAAGATTTTGTATTTTGTGTCAGCTGAAATATTTGCACTTTGACTCTACTGAGCTGACATTTTCTCTCTCAGGGATCAGTGCTTACTCTCAGAGGTCAGGTGTAAATATCTATACTTCCCACAGTTATATGAAAATGTGCAGGCAAGAGTTATATAAACGAGTTCACTGAAGAAAATGGCAGATCATATTACATAAAATATGTAATGAAAGCATTGCAGACGTGGCCCTCTAAATATTTGAATTGAACTTGACTGCATTGCATCTGCTTATGAAACATTTGTATATGATTTGCTTAAGAAATGAAGCTGTTGTAAACCAACTCTATTTTACCCAAACACAAGTATTGTATTTTACTGCATTATGAGACATGTGTGTACACACCTCACATGTGCCACCATGTTGATCATCACTCTGCAGGCTGCAGATGCATGCATGTGACTTCATTAATTTTGCGATGACAAACTTGGAGATTAATGTGGATACTTAACATGGAATCAGATAACTAAAACAAACGGGCTTTATTGTTTCAAACAGTGCAGTCTAAATTGATAATACCACCTGAAACTGTTTGGCTTAACTTTTTTGTATTTCCATTGCTTGTCCTGTAATGTCCTTATATAGTCCTGCACAAGAGACAGGCTGTAAAATTTCCTGGTGCATCACTTACTTTTGTACACTTATTTTCTTTTTTTTAAGTTTAAATTGAAAAAGCATGCAGCCTGCAGACAAGCACACTCATCCCAATATGTTTGTGCTTTGATGCTCAGAGATGGGACGGCCGTGGAGAATAGGTGTGGTTGCACTGACCACAACGTGAGTCACTTTTCCGGATGCAACTGCCAACGCAGACATGCCAGAGAACTTCCACCCACACCAGCACTCACTAAGCTCTTTCCAGGCTGTCAGGGAGTTTGGAGGGGACGGGACTTGTTGCTGCTGTGTCATGCAGAATCTTTACAGGGCACAAAAAGAGCTGAGGGTAGAGTTTTTTTTCCTGCGTTTTACCTGATTAGGCTTAATTCAGCAGGTTGTACCTCACTTGTCCTGTCTGTCTGCTGCTGAGAGGAGAGAAGTGGAAAATGGCGCTCTGTGTCAGGGCTGAGGCAGTCTTTTCAAACAACAAGACCACTTAGGGCAACTGAGTGAACGAGGTCTAAATATAGCCAGACGCTGGGCCAATGGCATGCAGGAGTGTGTGTATGCGTATAATCTGTGGAAGTAAGCAGGTGCATATGAACACTCTACAGTTTAAATTGGTGCAAATCTTCCGTGTAAGATAGGGCTTAATTGCTAATGTATCAGGCTGTGTTGTTAGGAATTTAATTTCCTGCTGATGTGATTAATGTTCCTTATCAAATTTACACTGCAGTGGTCAAATCATAAGTGACTTATTTATGTGTTTGGAGAAATACTATTTTTTTCTAAACTATTTTTTGCCACTTTCTTATGTTTACAGTATTTTTTCTGACTAAACAGGTCTCCTGTATATTGCCTTACAACATTTGTTATTCTTAGCTTAAATCAAGGGTTTTGGACTTGCTAAACAGAAGAGCAGTATTCTGGACAAGACTGAATATATCATCTACTTATTATTTATTTATTTGAATTGAAAATGTTAAAATCAAGGGTATATAATTAGATAATGATATTGATATAAACTGGAGTTGGTTACTACTGGTAAACTGGTATTTACATCATAATCACAGTCAGCGAAATAGAGCTGAAAAAGTAGCAAAATAATAAATAATTAATCGTAAGTCATTCTGTTAATGGAATAATCATTTTTATTAAATGATGGTATACAGAAATTCTCTGAGCTTTGATCTATTGTTTGGACACAGCAAGTCACACTGGTTATGTTGTGCATGTTCACTATTTTCTAAAATTTAATAGACAGAACAATTAATTGACAGAAATCGGAATAATTTAAAATGAAAATAATTTAGGTGCAACCCCATGAGTTTTTTTTGTATGAGTTCTTATAATTCCTCTGTCAGAAACTTTGTGAATGTGTGTGAGAGAAATATGACAGTGTGTGTGTTCTATTGTCAGTATAGCTCCTACCATCTGCCTGTATTGGGTCTTCCCTTCAGGCTGCTGTCTTCTTCAGCACTGATGACTTTATTACTTTCCCCACCAAGTCATTCAGGACAGGACCGGCTCTTTTTCTTCCAATTTGAATTTTGAATGGCTTCATTAATCAATGTTTCATTGCAATATGGAGTGTCTTCTAATTTGGGCTGCTTTATTAGTGTCTGCCGCCCCACTTTCCAATCTGCCATGTTTAATATTTTACACACTGTCATGTGAGATGAACACTGAGGACAAACTAGGTGGTAGAATGGTGGGAGGTGGTACTCAAATCATAAAGGAAGACTTGTTTACACAAAAACTTTAAGTTTGGAGATCAGTGGAAACTCGATTTCATGGGAGTTTTGATAGCTACGACTCCATTAAGTTTAAAGTGCCACTGTGTTACTATTTCAGTTACAGTGCTTCAGAGGGAAGCGTGTTGTTTTGTTGATGGTGCGTGACGCGTGTGTGTATTTTTAGTGGCTGGCCTTGTTTTTTATTTTTTTGGAGCTGCAGCAGATGGTTGTGTTGCTCTTGAGTAGCACGTGCAGATTTCAGAAAGCTCACCTGCAGCTGGAGTCCTGCTGATTGTACTTTTGAAAAGACTCAGGTTATTTGAGGACTCGGGCTGACCTGGTTTTAAAAATCAACTTCCTTTTGCGCGTGTCCGGATTGTCTTCTCTTTATGTCTCTGGCATTGAATAGGTTAGTTTGGCAGTGGCAGGCCATCACGCTAGATGAACAGTCTACAGGTCTCTGGCATTCTTGTGATGCTTCAGCATATCCTTAGCAGTTTTAACAGCAAGGACTGGACGTGTGTGTGTGTGGGACGCAGGCATTTCTCCTTGACTTTCTGGAACACTGAGTTCCCACACTTGCCTTACAGCCTTTACGCTGCAGCATGCCAGTGTGTGCATGAGAGAGCAGAGGCCAGAGCGTTTACTGTTTCAGGCCTTAGGACACATCAGATATGAGCTCTGACGTAACCGTACAAAGACACAAACACACAGACACACACATATTCACATATATTCACATATATGAACTTGCCTCTTCTCCTGGTTTCCTTTAAGAATCTAATTCTCTTAAACCTTCTTAAACTGCCTAAGTGCACTTATTGTTTTTGTAAGGTTCTGTTTCATTCCTTGTCATCTTTGATTAGAAAAATTCAGGTGATACAGACGCTGCCCATCATCATGCTTTGTGTATTTTCTTAAAGCAGCAAAGAGCATCATCCGTCAGTATAAACTCTCTAAAGTACTTACGAGCCCAGAATATATCTTGTTTCCCATCACTCTTATTAAGCTTTCCTGCTCAGCTCTATCCAAAGGACTGTTTTATCTCTGTAACCCGTCACTGTTCCTTGAATATAAGCTGTGTCCTTAAAGAACCAGCCCCTGTAATGGCTTCACTGTCTCATCCTCAGTCATTGTCCAGAACCATTAGTTAAATAACTTCCTAGTGCAGGTTTTATCTGTTGTGGTGTCTGCTTAATCTTGCAAAGGGGGTTATGTTTCCTATTTGTCTGTTTACATGGGCTCTAATACGGCCAAAGGGCAAGTGTGTTGACTCAGACTGCTGCTTGATCCTCTCAGCAGCAGCTGAATAACGTGTAGTGACTCCTCCTTCTGTGAATCTCCTCTTGGCAAAATGCGCTTCATATATTGTGCTGCTGCTCATTTGTTTCCAAGGAGTAAATACAAGATTTGTCAGGGTCACATGTGCCAAACCCAGCCACCTGCAGCAAAACGGCAGGCGTTGCAGTCGTTTCAGATACGAGGATAGTTTTCTGTAAGCTCAAGTGGTAACACCAATGCACAGAGGCAAAAAAGCCCAACATTTAGGTCACTACAAGCTTGTTTTTTTGGAAGAGCTGTATAAACATCAAGTAATTGCTGTCATCAGACTATTTGAACTAATACTAATGAGATACTTAAGTACCTAATTATGCGTAAACTGACTTTATTTTAGCGCATGATTGCAGAAAAACATTGTTGCACGCACCCCATGTGATACACAGC
>JAPZDX010000022.1:24405875-24417494 GCA_029783625.1 Naso annulatus | reverse complement strand
TATCATTTGCTGTATTTACTATTTTGTTCATATTTTGCTGCAAAAAAGTCACCAGCCAATGTATCAGGTGGCAGTATTGAATCATAGGTTTTTAACTGCTGTGAAAGAATGAAAAAAGAAGTGCTGTATTTCTGTCATTAAAGCTTTCCAGCTCTGCCTTGTGCTCTTAGCTCCCTCGCCCTCTCTCTTGTATTTGAGAAAAGCAAACCTGTGAATACTATGAAGAGCTTTCATAAAACAAAGACGTGTGGACGTTATGAAGAGACAAAGAGAGCTGTCCTCTCCTCCTCTCTGTCATGGAAGGTTTGTAGAGTCCTGCAGAGCGGAGTGGCTCCCGTAATAGTGAACAGTACAGATACAGTCCCACCTTCAACCACAATGGGGGTTGCAGTGGCAGAGTGGTGCTGTCTGGGATTTCAGTTATTGACTCCATGCAGAAGAAGAAGCAAATCAGCGTAATATTGTAAAATATTTTATTAAAAACAAAGGACTCCTACGTCCAAACTGCAGCAAAAGCACACATGCACATCCTCGGGTCATCAGCAACACAGCTGCCCAATTTGAAGTCAATTCAGTGAATGTTTTTTTGCGCTATACGAGGGACAGACAGACAGACACGCACACATGACAGAAATTCCTTGCTTTTATAGAAGGATTTTGCTGTTCATTAACTTAGAAAGTCGTCTTTAAAAACATAAAAAGAAGAATCATCTGATTGTGTATTGTGATCCTGGCTAAAAAAGGTGATGTAATATTTTTGTCCACATTGGCCACCCCTACTGTAAATCATAGCTCATTCAGACTTCATGCTTTGGAAACCACTACACGCCTCACTGCGAGCTGACATGATTTCCCTCGTGCCAGAGAGCTGCCAGATTATCAGGTTCAAGCCAGACAGCAGTGATGCTGGTGGAAGCATCCAGTGTTTGTTGTGTTTACACTGTTGTGATGGCTTACTCAGCTGTTCAGAGCAGCACATTCAACATGCAGCGGGTTTACTCTTTATTCAGCAGCACAAGAGAATGGAGTTAACCTAATAATGGGAGATAACATGATTTTAGTTGATACACTCACAGAAGAATGGCAATTCTTTGGAAGTGGAACACAGACACTGGTATATATTAGCTGGTTTTAATGCTAATAAACTGCTCAAGGACCAAAAGTGGGGTGAATTTAGTTCAGATGTAATGCTAAAGCTACTAACACATCACAGCATTTGATCATCCACTTCCTGTCCTATATGGGAATATCTGGTGTTTGACAGGAAATCCTAGCCACCAATCATCTGCTCATGTTAGAGCTAGACATCGAAGAAATCACTGGAGGTGATTTCTCTGAATAAGAAAATAGTTGCATGTACTGTAATCTACTTGGGTAGTCACCTTGTCTCTCCCCCTCCCTCTCTCTCTCTCCAGGGGATTACTGTGAGGTAAATGTGTGCATTAATGGTGGAACCTGTGTGACCGGGGCAGGAGCAGCTCCGTTCATTTGTATCTGCCCTGATGGCTTCTCTGGAGAAACCTGCAATGAGACTGAGACAGGTAAGACACTCGTCTGAAGTCTTTTTTTTCCAAGTTGGCTGGCCAGTAGAGGACTATAAGGACAGATAAATCACCGATTCCTGCTTAGACTTTTTGCTGCTCCAAAGGTCATTAGTCAGTAATTTTTAAATAAGAGCAGCTAGACAAATCAATCTCTCCTCGCCCAAAAGGGCCCTGCAACCCCAACCCATGCAAGAATGATGCTGTCTGTGAGGTGACCGGCCAGTCCCGCCGAGGCGATGTCTTCAGCGAGTACGTCTGCAAGTGTCAGCCAGGCTTCGACGGAGTCCACTGCCAGAACAGTAAGTTTATGCTCCCTCTTTAAAAGTGTTATCAGTATTATATCAATGGCTATTAAATAACTTTCAATGTTTCCTGTTGAATATTGATGTAACTGTTGGATTTAGGGTGCTAGTCTAGATCTGAAGCAAGTCAACTGAATCATCTGAATTCAAGTTAAGTTATAAATATTTGTTCATTTACATGATATCATGACCTTTAGAAACTTATTTTTTGTTTTATGTGCTTTTGTCCAGATGAAAAGTTTTCAGTATATATGCATTTTGGTCTGCCACTTTCCAGGTAATACGGTGCTACTGTATTGTGATACGTACATGGAGTGGCTAGTATTGGACAAATCTCATGACAGCATTGCAAAATTTCAGGATCAATGGACAAACTGCGGTGTCTGAAGTGCCATCTTGTGCCAAAAAAAAACACTTCTTTGGACTACTAAAAGTGCCATTAAAGTAGTTTAATGAACTATTGATAACACAATTATTGATCACAATCATTACTCTTGATCATTTCAGGAATCATCATCTCAGTCAATCAACATCTTTTTGTTATCAAAACATTACCACATCCTAACTATTTTCACTCACAGGAGCAAAACAACTAAAATGTCTAAGTGCTGCTCATATGTTAAGGCTGTATTCGACCAAATCAGATGATCGGAGCTGCAGCCTCTGCCTGGAAAAAAACAAGCAAACAAACAAACAAAAAAAAAACGCAGCCAGCTGTGGTAAAAGGTTGAAACTGGTTCAGCTTTTGGAGAAACGCAACCCTATGTTACACCGTGGCAGCCAGTAGCGTCAGCAACAGTGCTATAGACACCCATAGATTGGGGAAAGAATAAGAGTACACAAGCTGATATCACACAGTGGGTCCTGTTATGTTAAGTGAGTGACACTCACACCGCTAGAAAACCCTGCAGCTTTTCACTGAATCACCTGATTTGGTCTGAATATAAGCCTGATATCCCTGTTTTTTAGCGACTGTAGAGTCACGTTCCTGTACAGTCAATTAGCAAATCTAATAAGCTCTCTGTTTATATGTCCAACCTGACACGCTAACAAACAGACAACTGCTGTGAGTGCTGGCCACCAGACATACAGCTGTCATCCTTATGTGAGCTTCATTCACACGTCACTCAGACCAGGTTGGTTCAGTCAGGGTCAGCAGAGAGGGAGGCAAACGGTGGGAGCATGTGCCGCGCTCCTCCAACTGCCTCCGGCTCTGCACACAGAGACAGATGGCTACTGTTTGTGCGGGAAGGCAGCAGAATAACAGTGGCCAAATGTGCTCAAAGACATAATTAAGCAGGAAACAAATGGGACTTTTTGGAAAAGCGTATCTGTATTTTATGTTTGATCATGTATGCCTCTTTACTCTAGGTGTCCAAGGGGCAGATTTAAGTTCACCAACAGGTAACAATTGTAATGGGACTTGGAGAGAAAAAGATGTCTGTGTGTTTGTATTTTGTGCTATGGTCTCTTTTTCTTCTTGGATCCAGGGGCTATCTGCTCTTCCTTGCTGCATGCAGAGGCAGAGGGATTCAACAGCTCAAACAAGCATAAAAACACAAGACAGCATGCACATTAATACACACATAATCACAGACAGGAAACCGCTTTTTTCAGCGTTATCTCTTTGTTTCTGAGTCAAGGCTAGCAGTGAACCAGCACTGTTAGATGCACCCCCTTTTGATCAGTTCACCCACCCTGACAGGAAGGTTTACTTTCATGCTAAGAGATTTGTTCAGCTCCCTCATGCCTGAGACCTCAATGAAACTATACAAGTTACTATCTATTTTAATCTAGAATTTCCCAGTTTATATTTATTCTCCAAAAAACTCATTGGCTTTTGTTGTAATACAGCCAAATGTTTGCGTTTTGCGCCTTTGGTTTTTTTGTTTTGTTTTTTAAATTGACTCCTGAGATCTACAAATCACAGCTCATCAGAATCCATACGTTCACAAGTCCTTTGGCAGGTATTTTTAGCTTAGCTGCCAGAATAGAGCCCTCAGCAGACGAGGCATTTGCACTAATTAGATAATGCTTTAAGGATAATGTGGAGAGGAATTTATTTGACCGTGCTGGTTTACAAGAACCCCTCTGAGGATTGCTGGGTCAGGGAGGTGCCCCTCCATTCACAGCTACTGATTACTGTGTTGTGACAGTTTAAGTGCTCTCTAATTTGTGTGTGTGTGTGTGTGTGTGTGTGTGTGTGTGGGCAAGGAGTGAAGCGCATGGCAGCCAGCTTCTATGGTTTGCTTGTGTGAAACAGAGAAGGAGACAGGCTGTAGAAAACCAGCGATTGTGGTGAGCCTGCGGAGGTGTAGTGTAATTTAACATTTAACTTGTATCCTCACACACACATAAAAATGCATATTAAGACAGAAATTTTGGAGCAGAAATTGATTAAAAAGTTTGGAAATGTCAACACATTCCTCTCACTGGTCATCTGTGAGGATGTGTGGAATCCTGCTATTGGAGGTTGATCGAGTTTTTGATGAGAAAACCGGTTTGAAATCGCAGAGCCTGATAATAAGGTGTTCACAAACTGGAGCCAGATGTATGAGAGTATGTTGTTCTTACACCAACCACTGCATCTAGCAAACTATAAATAGAAAAATGCAACAGTAAAGGAGTGTAATATGAACTGGTTTGGAATTAAAAAAAACAGCATCCCCACTGTCTGTTGTGAAGAAACAAAAGTCAAATGAGGATTTTATCAGTATCTAGTTTCAATGTGTTGCATTGCCAATAAATTTCTCCATAAAGGACTAAAGCATCTCTTGAAAAATGGTAAAGAGAGCAAGAAAATTTGACAAAGCTTAATCACTTGGGCGCTGTTCATCCCACATGAACAACCACGCACAGCTCATGATCTCATATACAGACTGTTTAGCATACACATACACACACGGTTCATCCCTCGTGCCAGCATAGCCAACAGAAAGTGACGATTCACGCTGAACGCTCGCAGCGTCAGCGCTGCTACTGTTGCCGGGCGGAAAAGTGAATGAGGAGGCGGAACGGTGAATTAAGTCTGCCCTCCTGACAATGTCACACTCGCTACTCAGGTCTGGCTGCAGCACTTCTGACTGTCCTGTCAAATTGGCCTAAAAGCCTTTATGGGTTGCCAAGACGGAAGGTGTGTGTGCGTGCATGTGTGTTTATGTAGGGCTCATGTATGGAGAGGCTGAGAGAGAGAAAGGTGTTTACTTCAGGCCAAAGCAGTTAGATGGAAACTGTGAGAAAAGAGAGTCTTTTTCTTGCTTATGATCTCTAAATCGCAGATGTTCACAGCAGATTAAGACAGTTGTTTGCTTCTTGGAAGTCACTAAAGGGGGTGCGTGTGCATTTGCTGCCTTTTCAGTTGTTTTTGGAGTTTTCAAGCTCCTCCCAGGATGTGGTAGTGTGGGCAGACTGGGCTCCATGCCCCCTGTAGAGTACAGGCTATGTGTATGTATAATATATACATATATATGTGTCTATACTTTTTGTGTCTGTGTGTTTTAGTGCTGTCATGACTCAGACTGGCGTGCATTTCCTGGTTTACTTTTGTCCACGATGAAAAAGCTAAATTGTCCTATTTGATACAAACCAAACAGAGGCAGCTGGTAGGTGCTGCACAAGTTCACACCAACACGAGACCAGCAACAGATTTACAGGGCTTTCATAACAAACAGCCACAGAGGGTGCCGTCATAAATGTGAAATGAATGCAGCAGGTATCACTAAAATGCACATGTTCAGTTCTAAACTGTGGAAACCACAATTATCTGTGATGAGTGAACAGTTAATTTCTGAAACATTAAGTTGGTTTAAATTAAAAAGATCTTAATGGTAGAAGACACCAAAATTTTCCAGTAAATCTATTTATCCAGACTTGCTCAATATCAAATTTCAATTTCCCAGCTATGTTAAATTAAAAATCAGTATTCCGGTATTCGCCTATAGATCTATGTACTGTATATGCTTCTTTGCAACTCTTCTTCTGTTGACCACTAAGTAGTCTGGGGCTGAGCGTCTTGCTTAAGCTCCTTCAGAAACTATAACAACCACATTTGTGTAATTATGTGGCCATAATGTGGTTGACTGACTCTGAATATTCAGCAGGGGGAAATCCTTAGTTCGTTTTTTTAAAGTTTTATTTTAAGCCTCAACAACTTATTGTCATGAGTATGTCTCTTTGATGAAAAGTTACTCTTCTGACTTTGATGTTTTTAAAGTTTCCTCTATTCATTGGTTTTAAAAAAATGAAATTAATACATATACAATCTAGCTTACTGTAGGAAATCTGTACTGTACTGTATATTCTAAGCTTAGGTGAGCTAGTCTTACAGTAATAATAAATGTGCAGTTCAGACTGCAGAATTGCAATAATGTAGATTTTAAAATGTTGCCGACATTGCAGTTTAAAGAACCGCAGCTATCTTTCATGCATGGGATCTGATGTCACCATGCCCAGGCCTACTCAGAGTGAGCACTTAGAAACTCAGCTTTGAATAATATGTTCTGCAAATATACTTTATGACATCTGAAGTTTCATCTCAGTGCTCTGCATCCCTCCAGCAGAGCGCGACACCGTGGCAGAGATCTGTTTCAAAGCTATTCTGGGTGCCACTGGCGCTCTGTGGTGCACTGCAACCAGTCCACACAGCACGAGCCAAATTACACATCTGGAAAACTATAAGCCTTTCTTATGTAATAATGGCATTGTGGTTTTATCTGGTGACCATAGTGCCTTCAGAGCAACCCCCCGTGGTTGCTCTACCATGGCAACAGTGGGAGTGGTGATTAAAAATATGTAATTTCCTTATTTCATGTTGTCATCAAATGGAAGAAAAGACTAACTTTTCTTCTCTGCAGCAGTCACATTGCAAATGTTGTGACTGAAAGGTTGCAAGTTGACATTCGTAACAATTACATCATGATTTTGGTAATTTAATAAAATTTTAGTCAGTTTGTTTGCAGGGATAAAATATAATTTTTCTTCGTGTCACTCCTCGCTCAGATTTGACTTTATAGTGAATTGTACAAACATATTAGATGGAACGAACCTGCAGACGCTACAGGCAAAAGGCGTGGCTCACTCTAAATAAACTTACAGTGAAGTAGCCCACTTTAGTGTGCAGTGGTTGGTTTTGTTCTTCAAAACACAACAGATTGTTCAGTTTCAAAATTCAGTTTGAATACCGTCTGAGCTCAGGCCTTGCGTTGTAAGGTATGGAAAAAGTGTTTTGTAACAACATCCACTCTTCTCACGCAGCAGCACAAAAGCATGTGTGCACTTTCAGCTGCAGGCTCTCACACTTTTTAAGGCTCACATCCTGCTGGCTGCAGTGCAGATCCTGGACTTAGATAGCTTTGCTGATCGCTGCATGCATTGCCAGCTGACCTTGGCTTTGCATTGATTAGGGTCTGATTTCAAACATGCCGCATGAGATCTGTATTGGTTTTCGCTTCATGCTGGGACAGATATTGATGCTGTAAATATTGTGGTAGAGTGTGCTGTTTCCATTCTAAGCTTCAGGGTAAGTTGCATACCAGCCACGGAGTTACTGTGCTTAGCACATGCTAGGCTTCCCAAATCTATACGGTATAGTGTGCTGATAGTAGATACTGTTAGGAACAGCTGATTAGATGTCAGTTTTTCTTGGGTGATTTCTTGGTGCACTTTTTGGACATTTAACACTTACACCCTGAAGCAGTTCTCTTAGTCATTCCATGCTTTAAGTTGATCAGAGCAACATGAGTGTGTACATTTCTAAGACATGTGTAGCCCCAGTTATCAGCAAACCCACAAGCCTTTGTAGTCACAGTGCATCCACCAGTGCATGTACAGCTCTACATGTCTCAGGGATGCTATGTGCTCCTCAGGCCCCTCCCTCAGCTGTCCCCCCTCTGGTCGTCACATAAATGGATTAGACCTCGGTCCAGACCAGGCTGCATGGTCCTACTAGTGCCCAATCCTCTTACTGGAGATGGAACAAGTAGCTGACGCATGTCAGGCCCAGAGTTTCCTTCAGTCTGACATCAGTTACGGATATAGTTCTCTATATGTAGAATGTGTCTTCTTGGTCTGTTTGCTGCAAGGTGAGGAGCACGTGGTTGGGTGCTGGTACACTGACATCATGGAGCATGCACACATTTTTCTAGTCAGCCTCTTAAAGCCTAAAGTTAGTAATGTTTTGAAACCTACTCAAATACTACATACTATAGTTTTTATATTTCTTCCTCATAGAAAAAGGGTTAATCTCCATCAAATGAAATGTCTTTTTAGTGGGACTTCACTGTAAGAGTAATCTTAAACCTGTGATATTTTCTTGTTGATTATGCTATGTGTATTCATCACAAGTCTCAGTCCAAAGCTTACCAAGTAGGTACTACACATTCTGCCTTTGTAATAGTTTGTAACAGTTTCTGTTTAATTCTTAGTCCTTATCCTAACATTGAATTTTTGAAAACATGCCTGTAGTCTTTTAAAAAGACCATGTAGCAAATTTAAAAACCCAAACAAAACCTGATATTATACATACATTAGTATATCTGGATACAGAGTAGGTGGTTTGTAGCTATTGACTTCTTCCAAGACAGTGAATACTGGATGGTAAAGCTTATTTCTATTGTATAAAGTTTGATGTTTAAAATATATAGTTGCTGCTTCTTAAAATAGTCTATTAAATGTGATTTTGAATAAGCTCTTAGAGTCAGAACTGTCAGAACTGCGAACATTGCTATCCAGAGTTTGTGGAATTATTTTTAAAAAAAAACTGTATTCCTCCTGTGACTGTGTGAAAATGAATATTTGGACACGGAGCTATTTATGGAGAGAGCATGTGGGTAGCGAGATGATGCCATGTGTGTGTTTGTTGGACAGAAACATAACATCGGTATGCCGGGGTTGTTTGCGTGCATTTTCTTCCATAAAAACAACCACTGAGGATTAAAGCTCTATAGACTGACTGAAATCCTCCTCTTGGTGTGCAGTCCTCTATACAACCAGCTAAATTTAAGCCTTGTTCTTTGCATTTTGGTCAATCAAGAGCGTGCTTAAAGCTCGGTTAGTCACGCTGACAGTTCTTGTGGGTGACAGATGAAAAGGAGTTCGAGTTCATTCCCGATATTGTGCTGATTCGCTTTCCTCTCTCTGACTCACCTAACACAGGTTTTGAGCTGAGCGTATGGTTTTGGTGGGGGCGCCATCAAGAGGCAATACAGAGAATTACAGGAGATGAAACACATTGCACTGAAATGACCCCGAAAAACACTTCACTCTTCGTCAAAAGCAAACACATTCCAATCCTGGGACTTTTCCATTATATACTTCACATATCAACTGAATGAGCTTCTGTTGCAGCTGGATCTGTTACGCCAGATCTCTTGTATCAAGGCTGCATTTTCTGTCTAATGACAGGAAACGGGCTCCTCTCCTCAGCCTTCTCTCTGCTACACCTCCAGTCCTGTTGGCATGGCTTCAACTAACCTCCGTGAAGCTGTTGAAAAAATATTAAACCCTGTCTCTTAAGCATGACATGATCTTCATTCACACTTCGGACTAACTGTGATCTGCTTTTAAATTGGCTGATAACAGTTGACCATTAAGCTGTTTACAGTTGACTGCAATAAGTGACGGCGTGGTTTATCTCTCTGTAGATGTGAATGATTGTGCTGGCCAGCCATGTGAGAACGGCGGCACCTGCAGGGATCTGGATGGAGATTTTAAATGCCACTGCCCGTCCCCTTATGTGGGCAAACACTGCCAACTGCGTAAGTGTGACCAGTCAACCCTCAACATCACTACACTGTGTAACCAGTTACTGTCATCTTAGTCACTCATTACTTTCTTCTGAAAATACTACAGATTTTACTGGGTATTAATTAGATGTGTATAACTAATTCAAGAATTTTACAGTTTGCAAAGTTAGCAAACCACTCAAATACAGGCCTACATACAGACACAATGAGCCCATATGTAATGGTGTACTATAACTGATGCAATAGTAGTAAATTAATTAAAAGAAGTAAAGTTAAAGCAAGACTTCCATTTTAATGGGTTTGGGAAGAAGCCAAGCTGCTGCATTTTAGGATGATCGATAGGGAGGATAAAGAGAGTCTGCCCAAAAGGGATCGATACTTATTCAATTAGCTGTTCCAAAGCTCTGCTTCCTTAATGACTTTATAGTTTGCACAACTCAGTAAAGTTGAAGAACATGCACGAGTCCTGGCTGAGTTTTTATTAATCTGTGATTACCTTCCTGAGGATGTGACCACATACTAAGGCATTTCTCATGTTTCTTCTCAGCTCGAGTGTAAAAATGTTAAAATATACATCTAATAGCAAAACGTTAAGCTATTCTTTAAATGACGCAGGTAGAAGCTAGATTTTTCTGAGGAAATGTGAGTACTAAGATACAGAAATGTTTAATCGGGTTTCAAAAAGATACTGTGTACTGAATTTGCATTATGCTGCAGCTGGAAATCTTTCACTGACATCAGAATCTGCCCCCCATCTCTCCCCTACAGGCTGCATTTCTCTGCTCGGCCTGGAGGGAGGGGGCATCGCCGAGTCCCAGATCTCAGCCTCATCAGTCCGTTACAGCATGCTGGGCCTGCAGCGCTGGGGATCCGAGCTCGTCCGCCTTAACAACAAGGGACTAGTTAACGCCTGGAGCGCTGCTGCACATGACAAGAACCCATGGATAGAGGTGATACATGTAGACATTGTGTGAGTGCATGGATGGATTAGTGTTTGGATGACTCTAGGCACATTTGTTTTTTACTACACCTACACCAGAAATATTTGCTTTATTGCTAATTCTAAAAGCATGAAGAAGTTTTTGTTTATTACCTGTATGTTTTGTTATTTTTGCCATCCCTACACTGCTTGTCTCCATTGTTTGACACTTTATGCTTTAATTAAACTTTCAAATAAAGGTTCCTTTGAAAAAGAAACTTCATGCACTAATGTTGGCGCTCCATACAAAATTTCAGATCAACATGCAGAGAAAGATGCGCTTTACAGGCATTGTGACGCAGGGTGCCAGTCGCATGGGAACAGCTGAGTTCATTAAGGCCTTCAAGGTGGCCTCCAGCCTGGACGGCAGAACGTACACCATGTACAGAACAGAAGGAGAGAGGACGGACCGTGTAAGCCGACACAACTCAACTCAGCTTAAAGTGCACTGTTGCCCATTATTCTGTTTAAACTTTAAAATATTTCGCCATACTGAAAGACATGCCAGTCAGCTAGTCAACACTAAACAAAGTTAAAGGTGGAGTTAGGATTTGTTTGTTTCAGTTTGTAGACACAACATTCAAATCGGGCCCCTCCTGCCAAGCTCAACGCACCGGAAGTGTCGTAACTACTTGGACTGTTATACTGCTTGTGCCTAACGATTCATAGCAACCTATGTAGGAATATTACATTTCTTTTAATGGAGAAGTCAATAGTTTAGCAAGCTAACAGAGTGTTGCTCTTCATCCCCTTTAGTGCTCGAAAGCAGGTCAAAGCTAAACCGAGATTCACTCTTGTCCTGAAACAAGCTTTATCTGCTTGCTGTTTCACCTCACTAGAGCTGTATATCCTTTTCTCACTGCTATGTCCACTTCCTTTATTTTCTCCAGTCCGAGTGGCATCCAGAAAAATGCACCTTCTTCCCACCCAGTCTCGTCCCGAGTCAGCCAAAACATCAAAATACAGGCAGAGGGCAGTGTGTCTGCATGCACAGTCACCACCACATATTTATAGGGGGCCCAGAAGTGATGATTTAGCAGCATTACCTGTGG
>JAPZDX010000022.1:24331116-24345030 GCA_029783625.1 Naso annulatus | reverse complement strand
AAAACACACCTAACAAAGTTCTCCTGCTGAGCAGAAACTGGAAAGCCACATTAAGAGGATCGGCTAAAACTCCATCAGACCATAAACACAGTATAGGCAATGGAAGCAAACAGCGCCTCTCTTTGTTCCACTTCCCAAAAAGCATCTGAGTAAACTTAACAAATGATTGCAGAATCAACTTCCGTGTTGCATCAGTATGTTGATGAGCAACAACAAACTGTAAACTAAGAAAAGCAAACCAACCGAAACAGAGAGAGTAATTTTTTTTTTAAGAATCCAGACACATAATAATTATTTTTAGTGATGAAATCTAAAAGAATGTGTGCGCTGCACAAAACGCACATTGCACATACTTCATGTGGTCTTCAGAATTTGTAAATCAGTGCAAGTATTAAAAATTAAACTTTTACTTAAATATTTGAATTCAGAAATTGGCCCTTAAAAATGTATATTACACACTTAGCACCATTATATATTGATCGTGGTATTTAGCCATTCTGAACTTTGCTAATTCATTTGTATAACTCAGCATTAGAAAACTAAGTCAGTAAACGGTTGTGTCCTCTGCAAAAGCAAAAGAAGGGACAGAGCAGCAGCAGTTGCTTAATGGGGTTTGTGTCTTTGAGTTCTCGGGGTTAGATCCTTGTACTATCTGGCAAAAACTATTAATTCAGTGACAAGCTGTTGATATGATGTATTGAAGGTTAGATAACTGGAAATCTTAAGAAAACCGAAAGGTAAAAATTATTTAAATAATTAACCAAAAAGGGCGTCAGGACACGGTGCACAGAGGCAGCGTCATGATTGACTCCTCCTGAAACGTGAAGCACAAACCAGAGTTATGTGATCCACCTCAGTGTACATACAGGACACCATAGAGACAGTCTGGCTCCTCTTCAAGCTTTCGTGTCATCATGGCAACGCCAAACAGCAGCACGGGCTCTTTAGAAAATGAAATGTGCTGAGTCAGCAGCAGCCGGCTCACATGGAGCAGACAGTGTTGTTAAATATGAGAGTGGGTCATTTCAGCTGTGAGGAGCTTTGAATCAGACTAAAACAACTGAATTTCTATCTATCAAAACACCAGAAGTGAAAGTTTGGGAAGCAGTTAAAGTTCACTCCCATTTGTGGCCTAAAAAATAATAATTCATCATATTTTTTACTAGTTAGTAATGTTTTTGAATTAAGAGCCTCTTATTTCTCTTAAGTTGGTTAAAAGACAATATCAGTCTGATTTTGACTTCGAATCATTAGCAGAGATCGCTCTGATCTTCTAAAAAATGAGGAGCCGCGAGCTGCTGAGACCAAAGTTACTACGCCTGGAAAAATAGTTCCTTGGCTTTTAGTGTGAAGACAGATTCTGTACATAGACTTTCTTTTTAACTAACGTCACACATTTCCTGCTACTTTCTGTAACGTTTATCGAATATGGACAAAATGTAAACAAACAAAAAAATTTGCTGGGTTTATGTGACCGATGTTGACAAACGACAGTGACATGTGGAAACGCTGGTATGGTCCTTTAAGATTAGTTTAGGGATGATATAATTAAGCCACAATCAATTTAGCAGGGGTTTAAAATTTGCTGTAACGTGCATCGATGGATGCACAAATGATAAATTGTATTCAAAGTGTGTTTTATATGTCTAGGCCTCTGTACCTTTCTATGTTTTATCATGCAGTGCTGTCAGACAAGATGCAATATGTTGCTGTGGAAATAAATCTTTGATTTGTGAGCTGCCACCATTTGTAAATATTTCATTAGTCAACATACCAGAAATCTAAAATCTAATCTTTTTCTTTTCTTGCCTCTTGTGTGTTGCAATAAACCAGTTTTCTCCAGAATCACTAAAATTTCTCTTTTATTTTGTTTCAGCTTATGTAACAGCCCCAACGTTTATTTTACAAATGGTTGATGTAGCAACGCTGCAAATAAAGCTACTTTGGTTATTTAGCTGCAGGGTTTCTGTTCATTTTGCACAGCTGTAACTACCGTGTGCGTCACTGCCACCTGTTGCTTAACCTGTCAACGTTAACTCCTGTTTATTGTGAACTAGTTGCTCAACCAGTTTCTCCGTGTGTTTTGTTTTACCTTTTATTTCTAGGAGGGAAAGCGGTGCACAGATGGTGACTGTGGAGCTTCCAGTGTGAAGCTGCTGCTCCAGACTGGAACATGTTATCTCTCAGAGCCACAGTTCTCTGTCCTGACACAGAGAGTTTTATAACCAGGATCTTGACAATCTACCTCAACCCATGTGGAGTCCACTCCCTCTGTTCTACCTCTTAGGACATTCACCACTCTCTGTCTCTACCTGAACACGTACTGCATACACACAGACGCACGTGTCTGTTATCAGGCAGCTCAGAAACACCAGCAGATCCTTCACTTTATCACCCGGCTTTCTGGTGTCAGTCATCTAGTCACAGTGGAACACAGTTGACTGGGTTTCTTCCTGCTTAACTGCTCGAGGAGGGTACCGAAACAGCCATGTTGCACAGCGGTTTGTGATGTCCGAGCCCTGCAGCGGACCAGGACTGGGACCAGGAGCAGGGGAAGGACGGGGGCGGAGTCAATCGGACGTTCCTCGGTTTTTGCTTGGCTGTGAAGATGACGAGCATGAAATGGGCCAAATGGAAGCAGGCATGAAGAATAAGATGTATCGAGAAGAGGATATGGAGGACGATGAAGACGAGTCGGTGAGTGACAGGTGTTCAGTCAGGTTTGCACACAAGTGCAGTAGGTGTGCTGTTTCTGGTGGTGACATTTTTAGGTCAAGTTTATATGTACATTATTCAAGTTTTTTATGAGGGTGTCAGTGGGAGAAATATCACACAACTAGTTTCACTTGTGAACTAGAGTCCATGCTCAGTATTAATGATGTAACTGGAGTTTAAAGTGGAAAAAGGGTTTTTATTTTGGAACAGGAAGCCAATACTTTGGCCATTTTGGGCAGTAGGAAACAAACAGATCTCGGAGTTTAAAAGAGGAAAGTTTTGTTTGGAATTGAACAGTGGAAAAAAAAATAGAGACAGAAATAAACAAAGGCTGGCCTGAGAACGACGCAGCAGATAAATAACTCCAAGGCATCTGGTCTGTTGTTAAGTCCTATAGCTATAAAAGGACTTTATGGTTGTGCTGTTAACTGCTCGCTCCCTTGCTATGATTTCCTCTTTTTTGTCTCAGAATGTTTCTTTGTTTTTGTTTTTGTTTTTTTCAGCCAGTGTTACATTGAGCAGAAAGAAGTTCAAGCTCTTACCTTAGATTTTCTTAATCATGTAAATATAAACAGTTTAAAGTAAAATTTTAACAAGAATCACTTAGATTTTAGGTTTATGAGATAAAGTTTCTGCCTGCTGGTTACGCAACATTTTCCCTTGTTTGTATTAATAAGTAATGGTGACATTTGGTGACACAAATCTGAACAGAAGTAAAAGTCTGCGCAGTGTCAGCGGCCCTGTGAGGCTGTAAAACGTATTACACAACAGAAACTAAATTGATGCAGGAATCATATTTCCTGACACCATATCACAACAGCTGTTGGTGCAAACGAAAGTAAGAGTCTGTCTACATGAACGAGGAGGATTGTAAGCGCCAAATCTGTGAAGTCCGTAGTGTACCATAGAGAGATTTATTGATCTGCCGGTAGTGTTGGATGGAAATTAAAGGAATCGTCCAAATTAAAAGGATTTACCTTAGTGGACCATAAATATCTGCACCAAATCCATCCAGTCGTTGCTGTATCAGTGGTCACAAAAATGTGTGTCACTTAGGTGCTGATGTTGATCAAGTGATAAAACTCTGAACACTTAACCTGCAAAAGTTATAGCTTGCATCTGCTCCATGCACATTACTGTACTTCATTCGTTCACAACAGGAACAGACTCGCAAATTTTTGATCACACCTTGTATTAGCATATAAAGTGCCTGCAGTTTGTGTATTGCATGGATGTTACCAACCATTTGATGTTAATCAAGCGTTCAGCTCTGTGCTGATTCCTGCCATTATAGTAGTTTGGGGGCAACAGTTGGAATTGCAGCTCACATACCACTTGTCTATCGATTCAAATCACTCTTTGACATTTCATAATATAACCATTTTGTCCAAAACATTATTATTACCTTACTTAACTATTATAATGCTGTCTTGCTGTCTTTACGCCCGCTGCATACCTTTGCTTTGGCACATTTTTGTCAGTTGTGCATACCCTTTTCTCACTATACATCGCCTTCAGTCATCGCTCTCTGCCTGGGTGTCCCCTTCTTCCCCACCAGCCACCAGAGCGACAGATTGTGGTCGGCATTTGTGCCATGATGAAGAAGTCCAAATCCAAGCCCATGACTCAGATCCTGGAGCGCCTCTGTAAGTTTGACTACATCAACGTGGTCATCTTCCCGGAGGAGGTGATTTTAGAGGAACCGGTGGAGAAATGGCCTCTCTGCGACTGCCTCATATCCTTCCACTCCAAAGGTAAACTTCACAAACAAGTTAAAAAATCCTGTCGCATGAAGAGAAACTGTGACATGGAGGAGAAGAGGTGGAGATGGGGTCTTGAATTTAATTGCGGCAGAGAGATGTGAGAGGTTTGTAACTTTACTGGCTACACCAGCCTAAACTGGAATAACCAGCAGTTGATTTAATATACATAATCTTTTCATAGCCTCAAGAAAGAATTTCAGTTGCTCTAAGCTGTTCACATGTACACTTGGTGTCCTACAACTGCACCATGAATAACAAAAGACCTTAATGTTGTGGGGCACTGATAACAGTCCACGGGGAAAAAGTTTGAGAAATTTCTCCCTAAACTTGCTTCACACCTTAAATAAGAGAACACCAAAATAACAATGAGTCTGCTGGGTTTATGTCAGGTTGTCTGGCAGCAACCACTCCCAGGTTATGAAGAAGAACTGTGCGATGGAAACATCTGTTTGAGTGTAATGAATTTTATTTCTCAGTTAGCAGAACTGGATGGCCCAGATGCTTCTGACACAGATCTGTTTATGAGTCAGAGTTTATCACATGGGACTTTTTTCCATTCTATTTTTAAAAAATGAGATTTTTTTTAATGCTGCTTCAACCTTGGGAACATGGTATAAGTCCTGTGTCGTTATCATTGTGAAGTTAAAAAGAAAAAAATTACCCTAATACTTCCATCAGATGTTCTCTAAATTATGTCTGTCTACTACACATCACATGACAAGTGGAACAGGCTCTTGAGAGTATGACTTTACCTCTACTAGTACATTACCTTAAATAACCCACCCCACACATGGTGCTAAATTCTGGATGAGCTCGGACTGACGGCGAAGCTGTATGTGCTGATCCAGTTTTTATGTGTGTTCCATATTTCAGGTTTCCCTCTGGACAAAGCTGTGGAGTACGCCAAGCTCAGGAACCCACTGCTGATCAATGACCTCAACATGCAGTATTTCATACAGGACAGGTGCAGTTTGAACACACACACACACACACACACACACACAGGGTTGAGAGGGATCAGAAAATAGAAGGTTTTATTAGTTTGTTTTAAAAACATCCGGGTCTCGCATACAAAGAGTATATAGAGATTCAAAGGTTAACAGAATTTTCTGGCAGTTTAAAACTTGTGTATAAAAATTAAAGCAATTACTGGTGCGGTCCCAGCTCTCATTGTATCTGTCTCTGTTCGTCTCAGTTTGTCACTCAGGGATTTACTTTCAAACTCACAAGTAAAGTCCTCAGTACCTGGTCAATGTATCTGCATCAGTATTTTCTGTCATCACTTCCTGTCCCTTTTGATTTTTTTTTTTTTTCCAACAAGAAATTTTATTTTCATCATGCAAATCACACAGCTTTATTTACATTCACTGTCTCTCCTTTACCAAATGTCAGCAGCTTCATCTGTTAGTCTGTTTGTGCAACCAACTTGTTTACACTTTGATTTTTTCAGGAGTTATCACATGATAGAAAAAAAAAGGACACAACTGTTATACTTACCTTGTACTCTCTATACCCTATACCTGTTTTGCTGCCTAGCCCTAGAAACACACACACATAGACTCACTGTAGTTGTCTTTTTTAAATTGTAATTGTATTTGATTCCCTGTCAGGAGGGAAGTGTACCGGATCCTACAGGAAGAAGGCATTGACCTTCCTCGCTATGCTGTGTTGAACCGAGACCCCGACAATCCTGAAGGTAAGTGGAATTATTTTGTCTTAAATACGTTTGTGTGTGTAAACACTTTTATTTATAGTAACAAACTGAAGCAAAGCCATCATTTCAATGAAAATGTTGACAAGTGTTAGATGGTACTTGGTTATACAGTACATGGCAGCATACAGGACAACAGTAACTTTTGAAAAGTTACTGAAACAACATATGTGAATTTTAATAAAATTTGATGTTGCTGAGTCTGTTTGTCAATCACTTTTTGTGTCTTCCTTTAGTAGGTATATCACTATAATTATAATTATAACCATCACAGTTAAATGAAGGATAAATAAAATATATTTTTAATGGATTTGTTCATTAAATGGATGTGAAAGGCATTGTGGGAGTGTCACTGCTGTGGTAAATTTTCAGTGGAGTCATCTTGAACTGCCTTTTTATGTCATGTTAATGAATTAAAACCGAAAGGAGTCAGTGGTTTAAATCTCAGTTCGCTGGGGAGATTTGGTTTTTACTGTATCCTTTTTCATTATGCAAACTCATTTGTGTGTTTCTCATGTTTTTGGTATCACTGTTGTTCTTGATCTTGTTGTTTTATTGTGCGTTGTTTCTTTGAGAATTTAAAACTTAAGTGTTTATCTGTGCAGAATGTAACCTGGTGGAGGGGGAGGACCATGTCGAGGTGAACGGGGAGGTTTTCCCTAAACCCTTTGTGGAGAAACCTGTTTGTGCCGAGGACCACAACGTCTACATTTATTACCCAACTTCTGCTGGAGGAGGCAGCCAGAGACTCTTTAGAAAGGTAGCTGTCCCCCAAACACTGCAGCGACTTTTGCTGTTCATATGCAGTTTTAAACTTTATAGAGTTTGTCCCTGTGAATGTTGTTCTGATATGATGTCTCTCACTTTTTAAAAGAAATCCCTTTTTATTGCTTAATTTAATCACTGATTTACTCACAAAAAGGAAGTGTGATTAAACTTACATAGGTCACTCAAAAGACATTTTGAGTGGCTGCTGCGGGTTTAAGCTTGTTGGTGTTTTGGTAATTGGACAGTTAAATGGTAAAGGATGATATCGGTGACGCATAGTACTGTTAGGAAACCACCCAGATGAAGCAAAACTCGACAAATGAGTAATTCAAATCATCTACTCTGTCTGCCTCTTTTCTGTAGATCGGGAGTCGTAGCAGCGTTTACTCTCCAGAAAGCAGCGTTCGAAAAACTGGATCCTACATATATGAGGAGTTCATGCCCACTGATGGTACTGATGTGAAGGTACAGTGCAAGTTCATTTGGTCATGGACAGAAATGTTAAATAACCTGAACAGATTTTTACACCCGCTTATGTGTCATGGCATTGTCCCGTTTCTGAAATATTGAAGTAACTTTAATCTGCTCCAAGACAGTGACTGTGTTTGTGTGTATTCTGCCTGTGTGTTTGTGTGTGTGTGTGTGTTATGTGTGGTGTTTCTGGACAACTCAGGTCTACACAGTGGGTCCAGACTATGCTCATGCGGAAGCACGGAAATCTCCTGCCCTGGATGGAAAGGTAGAGAGGGACAGTGAGGGGAAGGAGATCCGCTACCCCGTCATGCTGACCTCCATGGAAAAACTAGTGGCCCGCAAAGTCTGCCTGGCCTTCAAGGTAAACTCAGTCAACTTGTAGAGAATGTTATGCAGCGCAGTGTGCAGGAAAACAAGAAAAGATCCAGGTTTGAGATTGTCAGGAAACCTGTATTTTTAAACATGGGTTATTTATGTCGTGGTCCTTCTTATGTCTGTTTTTTATCGCTGCGCAAGTTGTTAGTGGACAGACACTCTGTTGGGTGCCATCGTTTCTGAGGTATCTCTTCTCTTTGCGCTCTTACCTCATTAAAAACATTTTGAAGGGGGGAGAAAATCTGTTCAAATCACTACCTTTAAACACAGAGTTGTGGAGCCTCCAAGTATTCACAAACACTTCATATTTAATTGTCTTACTTGCAAATTAAATACAATTTTTCCCAATGCAAATATCCTGCCAGAAGCATTTTTCCAAAGCCTGCTGTCATGAGAATTATTCTATCACACTGTTCTGACCAACATTAGTCTGTGCTGTAATTAGCAGATATTAAGCAAATAGGAAGGATCTCTGATGCTGACTTAATTAATGCCCGGAGCTCATTATGGATGACTCAGTGCACTCAGAAACAACACTGGACTCACTGGATTTATTTAGCCGCTGTTAGAACGTGTTTATTACTTACCGAAATGTGACATAAAAAATGATAAAAGATAATACAAACAGATTGATGTTGTCTTTTTTTGTGTGTATTTTAAAATTTTTTTCTCACAATCGCTAACATGTGATTTTAGCAAACGGTGTGCGGGTTCGACCTGCTCAGAGCAAACGGCCACTCCTTCGTCTGTGACGTTAACGGCTTCAGCTTCGTGAAAAACTCCATGAAGTACTACGATGACTGTGCCAAAGTCCTTGGGTAGGTGATATCAGCTTACACACTGTTAAACATTGACCCGAACTCTCCTGATGCATTAACAAATTCAGCTAGAGTCAAACACTGAAACTCATAAATGTCTTTTTATCTGTGATCACAAACTTACAGGCAACCAGTTTGTCAAAAAAAAAGAAAACTGTGCATTAAAACTATTTGGTTGTAGTGAACGATAATGAAAATTCTGGATGTCATAATCTTGAATCCAAAGCCTTCAGGCGACAGAAATATATGTAAATGTCAGTATGAGGCTCTAATTTGTGATAACCATGGTGTCGTCTTCCAGGGCTGGTTGATAACTGAATAGAACAGTCTCTCTTGTTTGATATAACCTGAGGTCTATGGACCTTATTTGTTTTTTGTTGTTTTTTTTTTGTACCTTATTAGGCACTCATAAATATCACCTTGAAGCAGTCGTGTTGTAACTTATCTGAAGCTCTGGACAGCTCAGAGGATCCCGTTGTCAGCTTTACGTCTTAGTTTGTTTCTAATTTATCATTTCTCCTTCCGGGCAAAGTAACTGAAGCTTTACAACTAAACACTCATAAATTTAACAAATAAAATGTCACAGGACACGCAGCCTCTCTCCAGTGATGGATGCTAAGACAAACAGGGAATTCCTTCATGGCACAAGACACAAAGGAGACAACATTCTCTTTATTTTGAGAGATGTAAATAGATGTTGCTGTTTTTTGTCTGAGCTGTAGCATCATGATCTTTGTAGCTGTTTCTGTCGAAGTTAAAAAAAACTAGCCCTGTGTTTGAACTGAGCTTTTTGGATTTGTTAATGCACTCGGTTTCTTTTGATAGCATACAACATATCTCAGGTCAAATCAGAGACACAACATTAAACATTAAACTTCAATCAAAATATTGAAATAGAACTGGTTGGCACACTGAGGAGCCTGCAGCAACAACAACATGTTTACTTTGTATTCAGTACTTTCCCTCTGTGATATTTATTTTTTATTATCTGATTCCAAAGCTCTTAGTGCTTAACGCCTTATAGTGTGTTATTGCTTTTCTCTGCCTCATCAGGAACATGGTGATGAGGGAGTTAGCCCCTCAGTTCCACATCCCCTGGTCCATTCCCATGGAAGCTGAAGACATCCCGATCGTCCCAACAACCTCAGGAACCATGTATGTACTGAAAAACAAAATATAGTCTTTTTGGCATTCAAGGTTCCTGGGCTGCCTGAAAAGTGCACTGATGGAGTGAACTCCTGTGCATCTGATAAATGAGATGATATGACCTTATTCTATACTGTTTGTCTTTGTAAACTTTTAAAATGTTCATCAGTTTAAAAGAATAATCAGTGTGTGTCTTCAGAATGTTTGATAACAAACAGATTGGGAATTGAATTAAATGGTATAACCAGAATTAAAATTCAGTTTTAACTAGCTGCTGTTCAGTTGTAAAATGAATTATTTAACCATGGTTTACAATAATTTAAATGAATAACTGTCCCTGTGTTATTGACATGTAGAGCTGCAATGATTCAACTATTTTGGTAATCAATTAAAGGTTTTAGGGACTGTTAGTTTAGTCTCTTGAACGTGAGGATTTTGCCGTGAATATAATTGGCAGATTAATCGAAAATAATCATTAGTCGCAGCCGTATTGACATGAGCAGTGTTTTTTCAGGGTTGGAAAAGGTCTTGAAGAAGGTTTGATCAAATGGTGAAATAACAGAATTTCTGCTGCAATTACATTTTGTCCTGTCCACTGTCCTACCTGATTCAGTATGGAGCTGCGCTGTGTTATTGCAATCATCCGTCATGGAGATCGAACACCAAAGCAAAAGATGAAAATGGAAGTCCGACATCCTCTGTAAGTCTCTTGAAGTTCGTCAGCATGCCAGTCAAGTACTTGATCTGATGTGGAATTGTTTTCTTTAGCAAAATTCAAATGAAGATTTCATTGCATTGGTGCATTGTTCGTCTAACTGTAAAGTACAGTCTAAGGAGATGAAGGATTAAGATTAATCTTGCTGTGGTCTGTTCATCTTGCACAGATTCTTTGAGTTGTTTGAGAAATATGGAGGCTACAAATCAGGAAAGCTAAAGCTGAAGAAGCCAAAACAACTACAGGTGAGTGAGATTGATTTTAATCTCCCTCTCCTCTTTTTCCCACGCTCGTTCTGTGCCTGTTTGTTTCTGTTTTTAGCATATTATGACTAAATCCAGTGTAGAATAATGAAGGGTTTCAGAGGATACAATTACTTGTGCATGTAATAGCCCATTATTATTATTATGCATCACAAAGCATTATTGTTTTGGTGTGTAAATATTTTTTACTTAGCTGTCTAAACCCACTCACACACTGTAGTCATCCTGTCACTGTATCATCTTTTTATGAAGCTGGCATCCTCACTGTCAGTCTTGTCTTTGACATCATATTCTGTCAGAGAGAAGCTCCTGTGTGTTTTTAGTCGGCCAAGTCCAATTAAAGATAAGAGTCAAATGAAGGGTAACGGCCTCTGTGTTTCCAGGAAGTGCTGGATATCGCCCGCCTGCTGCTGATTGAACTGGGCCAGCACAACGACTGTGAGATCGAGGAGAAAAAATCTAAACTGGAGCAGCTCAAGACTGTCCTGGAGATGTGAGTGTGACGTCTTACATCAAACACACTACCTCACAAACACAACATCAGTCATCATCCTTCTGTTTCCTGCCTTCGTCATTCATCAACAGTTATCCACTCTCATCTGCCATTCGTGATACAAAACCAGCTTCATCCTCAGCACTCCACCAGGGTTCAGCCATTTCCTCTCATACTCACAAACAGACACATGTTTACTTTGATTCGCTCCCTCCCTTGTGAGTCTCTAACTCTTTGCTTTATCTTTCTTTCCTCCTGTATCTCTTTCCTCTCTCCTGCCCATCCGCCCCTCCTTGTTTTCTCTCCTAAAGGGAATCCAGCTTGAATGACACTCAGTACGCACCCTCTCCCTTCTCCCTTTAAAGGATGAGGTTTTACCACCCTCCTTTTCTTTTGTCTACTCAGACTGTGTGTACACAACATTGGGAACACCTTTTCTCTGGCAGAGTGAATGTAGCCTAAAGCTTTGATTTTGAAGATCAAGTGATGTAAACAGGCTAAACAAAGGAAGTTGAGACACAGCTTGTGCAATTTCAAAGTTGTTCCTAATGTTTTGTACACTAATGGTATCATTTTCATTAACATCCATTCATTTTTAGCTTTTAACTCTGGACACATACAGTACACAGTCAAATGTCTGTTGATTTTACTGTGTCTCCAAGTGTGTGTATCAGTGTGTGCTGTGCTACTTTGTGAGCATGCAGTTCTTACAACATATCTCACATAATGTCCTAATGTCTTCCTTCCTCCTGTCTTTCATCAACATTTGGGCTCATTTTAGTGAGCTGCTGGTGCTCTCCTTTAGAAAGATTAAGTGAAAAAACAAAATAATCTTGGCAGTCCTACAACTAGATTATCATAGTTGCAAGAACTTTGAGGTTCAAAACAGGATATGAATACATTTTCAAAAATTTGAACGATAAAATAAAAGTGATATTTTCGTTTTAAAAGGCAGAGGATTGCATAACCGTCCACTGAAACTATACTTCAATTTTAAGAGTAATCCACATCAGTGAAAGATGTTTGGTATGTCGCTCTGTTGCCAGCTCATACGCTGCAGCAACCAACTGCATACTCACTTCAGAAATGCTTGAACAGCTTTTGCTGTGAAATTTCCAACAAACCTTTGCACATTGTGCTCTTGCATTAGTGTCAAATCTGTTGAAGATTGTCAAAACTTCCAAAAAGGCCTCGACAAACAAAGACATGGTTTAGAGAAGCTATGTATATATAAAATATTCGTGTGCAATGTGCAATTAGGGTTCTACAATATACAATTTAAAAAAACAAAAACCAACCAAAAAAAACTATATTGTGATATTTTTGACAGATATTGCAATAGTCATGATTAGCAAATGGCGATTTTTGCATTACAATTTCACAGAAAATATTTTTAAGACAGTATTAGGTCTCTGAAGAATCAGTGTACTTCTGTAGCAAAACAGTTCTCCGTACATGATGGTATGTTCTCTCATTAAAGATTTGTAGCTGTTGCAGTTTAGATATTGCTCTCGGTCATGTTGCAATCTCAGTAAGATTAACTGTTCCAAAGCATCAGTATAATAAAATATCGACAGCCATTTCCTTTTGAATTGTACTATGCATTTCTAACTGAGGGCTAAAGTTAATTAAACAAAAGTATAAAATGCCTCCGTGGCTAATAATGAAGTCAAAATTATACTTTCCGCATCTGTGAGTGTAGGTCCTTGTGTCTGTGTTTATGTCATCAGAGGAAGTCTTGTATGGCATCCACATATTTTCAATTAGTTGTGTCTGTGTGGACTTTACTGACTTATTAATGGAAACAGTCTCGTAGACGCCGATCTACTGAACATGTTTGGAACGTGTCCCTTAAGGCTGACTCCTGAAAGTAGTATAAACACAGCTGTCGGTGTACGAGGCCATTTGGGAGTATAATCCAGGCAGTAGTGTGTGTGAGAGAGGGAGTTGTGATGTGCAGTGATGCAGTAAGCCACTTTCATTTCATAGCTCAGGAGATCCAAACAAATTCCAAGAATTACTCGACCAAAGTGCTGCGTGATGATGTCTCTTGACAGCTGTTCAGATTTTCTGGCTTTCTGACAGAACAGCTTTTCCTGGTTCAGGGTCCATCATCATGTTGCTTTTTGAGGCTTCCACTCAGCTGCCTGCCTATTAAACAACACTATGCGGTCAGTAGTCTGCAAGAGGTGCCAAATTCTCACTTAATCACACTGCACAGCGTAGGTTGCTCTTATGTGTTTACGTATGACCTTTTAAAAATAAGAACACAATTAAAATTGCCATTGATTTTTACCTTGCACCATTTTAAAAGTTATGACTCATGGACTCTTGTACTTACTCTGTTCTCATGCCCACATGTATGCACTTACACACTGACTCCAACTTACAGAGTCATTAAAGCTACTCGTCTTAAGTTCCAGCTGATTGACTGAATGATCATTAAACCATTTGCTAATACTCGTGCTTGGTTGTGTGTGTATGATCAGTGTGTCAGATTTGAAAAAAAATGTTGTTTGTTTTTATTGGAATGGGTATTAAATATAAACCAGATATGTGCTGTTAAATATTTGAACTAAATAGTTAAAAATTCTTTTTGTGTATTTGTGTGTCCTTACCATCTGTCAGTCTATATGCATATCAAACATTTGTGTGTGTGTGTGTGTGTGTGTG
>JAPZDX010000022.1:24316727-24327684 GCA_029783625.1 Naso annulatus | reverse complement strand
CCAGAGGGACCCTCATATAGTCGAGCACACCTGAGGAGCCACTGTGGCGGGTCTTCCCTTAGCTCCTCAGACACAAAGTGCTCAGCAAAACAGTGCTCAGTCAGTCAGTCAGTCACTGACATACCAATTTACTGGGCAGGTCCCTTCCGGAACCAGCAAATAACAGACCACCCTCTGCTGTACAAACTACATACAACATTTTAAATCACTCGTCCAAGCATTCCAGCCCTGAAAAACAGCTTTAATATCTGTGCTTATCAGAGAACATAAAGGCCGATACTGGTATATGTGCAATTGGCCGATATCAAATGGTAATATCAGCAAACTGATATATCAGGCGGAGCCTAATCAAGACTCTCGTACAGCTGAGCACACCTTGGGGGTTGTAAGACAGACATGTCAAAAATGTCTCTTTTTCATGCAAAATTTAGTGTGGAGTTACTCTTTAATTTAAAAAGACTAAACACAGCACCATGAACACTGACCCTCTTAATCTGAGAGGAATACAGTTAGTACTTGCACAAACCTGCCTGTTACACAAAGGTTTCTCTTTCTCAATCACCCTGCAGAGCTCCGAACAGAGCAGCACGTCTGTGTCATTCATAGATTGCCCTTTTTCAGCTTTCCTTCTGAATGCTTTGTTTTATAGTGCATGCGAAACGATTCAGGTTGCACAGACAAACCAACCTGAAGCAGAATTGAAAGCAGATGCAATATTCAAACGCAGTCTGTCCTTCTGTTGCTTCTTTTTGTATGAAAATAAGGACATTCTCTCATCCCAGCCATTGTTTTCATACTTTTTTCTCCACCACAAGTTTTGTCTATTAACTCTGCTTTTTTCTTCTTACCTGTTGTTGCACTTTGTAAACTACTAGCCGGTAACCGCCGGTCCCTTGGCTGTGAGTCCCCTATTGACTTTGGTAAGAGAAGGGTTGCCTGGACGTCACCGCTTTTTCCCTCCTCTCTCATTCTGCGCGCTTGTCCACCTACTAACATGCTGTGATCTCCCCTCTCCTGATCTCATTATGATTTTCTCTCTTTTTACCTGGCAACTAGTCCGGTTTGACCTATACTGATATTGCTGTGGATGGTTTGTTTCGTCATTGATGTGTTCCTGAGGTGATCCACCACAGCACACGTTGTTTTGGTCACTTCTTTTTTTCGGCAGGCAGCTAAAGTGACTGCAGTTCGGTGCTGTAAGCTAACACGGGTCATCTCACACTAATCCTACTGCATTTTTTTCTTCTTTACCCATGAGTTCTTGGGATGTTGTTTGTTTGATGCAAGCTATGCTACTTTAGCCTGGATTAGAACATAAAACAGGGCTAAATTCCAAACATGCCCAGATCTTTCTTGTCTCAGGAGGCATGATAGCCCAAGGTTGTCAGTAGTTTAACATTAGGCTTTTTGGCCGTGCCCTAAAGAAAAATGCATGAAGCATCAGTGTGATTTGATCTGTAGCATACTGTAGGTGTGCATCCACCTCCTACAGCTGTGTTTATAAATAAGTACATTTAGCATGTTGAAGGAAACTTATTGTCTCTTTTCTAGTAGGTAATCTAAACTTTTTGATCTCACATCCAGGGGGCTGTCTTTAGTAATTTTTGGGGTTTATTCAACATCAGTTCACTTCACTTTCACTTCATTTTATTTCTACCTTGAGACACCATTAAAGGTCACATTTAAGTCCAGTGAGTCATTTCCAAAGCTTACAATGCATTTTGAAGAAAATACATTTGAACTGAAAGTGATGTTGCACCTGCACAGGTGCCGTATCACCTGTATGCCTGTTATTAATTAAAATCCGTGGTGATTTTGGATACAATCTCTTTTCATTTAAGTACCTCCCTGACCAAGCTGTTTCTTAATCGTAAAATTTACTGTTCCATATATCTTAGTGTTGAAGCCGGGCCTGTTAACCATCAGGTTTCTGTATGTGTAAAATCTTACAGGTGACTACGCCGGGTTTCCGGGCTGTGGCCTCCTTCGCCTGCACAGCACTTACCGCCACGACTTGAAGATCTACGCCTCTGACGAAGGCAGAGTGCAGATGACAGCCGCTGCTTTCGCAAAGGTAAATCTGTCTGTTACTGAAACACTTAGGAGAGCACTGAATGATAATAAGGACAGAGTATTTCCTTGGCTCAGAGAGATTTCCTTTGTAAGATTGGAAAAAAGGCTTTTATGTGTGAGTACCTAAAGTACTTCTTGTGTGTTAGACATCAACATTTTCAGAAGCTACTGATCCACAATTAAGGTGCTTAAAAATGATAAAGGTTTACCACTTTTTGCAGAACTTAAGGAAATGAGAGAGAGCCCTGATTTATCTTTACTTCAGTTTAAACAGAAGTTTTTGCTGCATGGTCTGTATCTCTCACAGTACGTGAATTAAGAAGTAGTGCAATCTAAATTGTTTGCTTTTTTTCTGCAGGGTCTTCTGGCTTTAGAAGGAGAGTTGACTCCAATCCTGGTGCAGATGGTGAAGAGCGCCAACATGAACGGACTGCTGGACAGCGACAGCGACTCTCTGACTGACTGCCAGCAGAAGGTGAAGGCGAGGCTGCATGAAATCATGCAGAAGGACCAGGATTTTACAGAGGATGACTATCAGAAGGTACGCAGCAAACCTGAGATGCTGAGGTGAAGATGTAAAAATAGCTTAACCTGATGATAAGGACTCTGGTGCGGTGCCTTGTTTGCAAGCAAGCTTTAACATGTTTTGTTTAAAAAGGAAAACGTGCCTCTCAAGTCTTTTCTTACCTGAAATATTTCGACATTTGCAAAGAATTATGAAAATCTTATGCAAGTCTCCTACTGTGACCCACTGGCCCTATGATAACACTTGTGGAAAACAGAATATAAATGCAGTACCAGGGTATCAGTGAAACTTCTTTACAGACCACCTCATAATAACAGTACTTTTTGATGGTAAACAACCAGTTAGAGGCTGAAGCCTTTCACTACACTGGCAGACTAAAATAAAAAAATGTATGCATTCCTGCTAAGTTTCTCAAGGAAATTCTGACTGAATTCTTTGATATGTTATATATTCTGTTTTATTGTGTTCAAGTTGGCACCAACTGGCAGCCCATCACTGGTGAACTCCATGAAGGTCATACATAATCCAGTCACAACCTGCGACAAGGTGTACGCCCTCATCCAGAGTCTCACCTCACAGATCCGCAAAAGGCTGGAGGATCCGAAATCTGCAGGTATCATTAACCTGTTCAGGTGTACATATGATATGCATTTTCAGAAAAATGATTATGATTTTGATTTTTGAAAGCCGGGATATTTGGTTTCGCTATAAACTTGCTATGTCAAAACTAATCAAAGAGAAGCAGAAAGGTTCAAATGTGTCCATGCAGTGAAATGACAGCTATGTTTTCAGAGTCAGTCACCTGTTTATCATTGAGACAATGGTGAAGATTAAAGATTGTTCATCCTGCGTCTTTTCCTCAGACCTGCAGCTTTACCACAGCGAGACGTTGGAGCTGATGCTGCAGCGCTGGTCCAAACTGGAGAGAGACTTTCGCATGAAGAACGGCCGCTACGACATCAGCAAGATCCCGGACATCTACGACTGCATCAAATACGACTCGCAGCACAACGCTTCCGTTGGGCTGGAGGACACACTGGAGCTGTTCCGACTGTCCCGCGCGCTGGCTGACATCGTCATACCACAGGTAAAAGGAGAACAGTGACATTTAGCTTTAAAGCACATTCTCCAATTTTGCATGAGTTCTGAGTTATTTTGTAATATAAGGATATTGAATTTGCTGCAATGATTACCTGCCAAAAAAGAAAATCTTGGAGTTTAATTATGTACTTAAGTCATCTGGAGGAGTTGGGTAATGTCAGGAATGTTAACAAATGAATCTCATTACAGAAATGTACCAGAAGGCATTTTGCAGATAATTTTACACATTTACTGCAGTGGTTGTTGAGAAACCAACTATTTTCCCCTTAAGCAGAAAAAATCAAATCTTATTGATTCCTGTGGCAAGAAGAAAGTGCTGCACCAAAAAAAGCAGTGTGAGTCCACAGTGAAGATCAAAATACAATATAAAGTATGCCATTAAAAACAATTTAAAAAACACTCCATCAGCTAAAAGAAAAAGTTAATTTTGGAAGTGATGCAGCATAATTTTGGAGCCGTGTAATTTTGTAGTAAAGGCCTCATGCATGAAAGTGTCAGTTATTAGTTTTGTGGCTGTGATGTGGGAGTAATGCTGAGATAAGGCTCCATGTCCTCATGACTGTGAATAAGCAGATTAAACTAAAGTGGATCAAAGTGATTGAGTGGCTTATTTCCTCTCATATCATCCACATCAGGAGTATGGCATCAGCAAGCCAGAGAAACTGGACATCGCTCAGGCTTACTGTGTCCCTCTGATGAAGAAAATCCAGCTGGACTTACAGAGGACACATGAGGACGAGGCTGTCAACAAGCTGCACCCGCTGTGAGAGCACAAGCCGCCATATACAGGCTAAACATTTTTTGAGCTTCGTGTCCTTTACTGTCATTAACTGTCACCTTGTTCTCAGGTATTCTCGTGGCGTGATGTCTCCCGGTCGTCACGTGCGAACACGTCTGTACTTCACCAGCGAGAGCCATGTTCACTCGCTGCTCAGCATCTTCCGCTACGGAGGACTGCTGGATGTAAGCTCTGATTTTATCGTCTCAGGCAGTTTTGTTTTACATTACATGATGCTGTTCATGTAGATGCTCAATTCAGTGTTGCACAAGTCTGCAAGCAGATACAGTACATGTTCATAGAGGAAGGCGGCAGCTTGGTGGGTAGAGGGAGCAGAGGTTTGTAAGGTAGTTTTAACATAATTCAACCTGAGGAATTTTCTTTACTTACCAAAGTTCATTGCAGTTTTTAATACACGACCACAAGAGGCCCCTTAGGACTGTTTTTTAATCAATTAGTAAATTTAATCAGTTGCCTAATTGCAATGTGTATATGATCATTTATCCTAACAAAAGTTAATAATGTTTGTGTTTTGTAATTGTGAGAGTTTTATCTTTTTTAATGTATATGAACATTTGTCATATCATGACACTAGAAAAAAATCACGATAATCATGGTATTGATTTCGAGTTGCAACGTTGCCTGATGATTAATATGTTCTGTCTTACATCATTATCAAAGCTATGGTTATAGTTACCTCGTTATTGGTGAATACTGGTGATTTACTCACACATAAAACCTTTTTGCTTCATGTTTCATGTTAGTTTGATTATTAGGTTATGTTTTTGTATCGGGGCGTAGTGATCATGTGGCATCCACGTGTTTTTTGTGTGTGTCAGGAGGAGAAGGACTGGCAGTGGAAACAGGCGATGGACTACTTGAGTGCTGTGACTGAACTCAACTACATGACACAGATCGTCATTATGCTGTATGAAGACAATGATAAGGTCAGTGATAAGGTTACTGCAGCAAAATCATCTCATTTTCTGCTCTGTCAGTTCTGTCGCTTCAGTTTTGTATACAGATTTATTATGTTTATATCTGTGTCGTGAGCAGGAACCTTCATCAGAGGAGCGATTCCATGTTGAGCTTCACTTCAGTCCAGGAGTTAAAGGGTGTGAGGATGAGGGGAACGTCCCTCTCGGTTTCGGCTTTCGCCCAGCATCCTCTGAGGTGTGCAAGTGTGTGTGTTGCTTCTGTGTCTGTCTTTTTTGGGATGATACACTTTTTGTGGATGTCAGATGGCATTTTAAGGTTGAGCGTTTTGTTTAGTTAGACAGTCATTAAAAGAAGTTCTCCAAAGTTCCCTCATTTGATGTTTTTGTCAAGTGTTTTGCATTTGACAGTTTAATGCGATCTGTCAGTTTCCGCTCCGTTAGCAACTTTTTTTACACCAGAAGAAGCAGAAAATTGCAGAAAATTGCTCCGTCAGGAATGAGGTGAATGATTTTGTCTGTCATCTGTTTGGTGAAGTTTGCACTGTGTGGGTAGACCTGAAGAAGACAAGAACTCTGTGTGGCTTCCAAGTTGATAGTTATTTGTGAGTTGCCAAAAGCAAAAGTTTTCCTCATTATTTTTCTACTCAAATGTACAAAACGTTTGATGGAGTAACATTATTACACTCAGAAGTTAAATGCCTTTCAGAGGGCATTTGCATCAACTGGCCGGTTCTTGAGGTCCCGCTTGCACAGTGATGACTGACCTTTTCCCGAGTTTTGTAAAAAAAAAAAATTCAGACTAACCAAGTTTGTAAATTGTGAATAACATCCAACTCTGTAAGAAAATCATTTAAATAATAATGTTCACTCGCTGCAGTTGCATTTTTGTTGTTCTTTAATATCAAACATTTGTCATGTGCTCATGAACTTTGATAAATTCATCTGTTTGTTTGAAGACTAAGGACGAGCTGTCATGGCCTCCATATTTATACAGTCAGTAGTCAAGACACACTGTTTTATCCTTGTTTAACAAATCATTGCAAAAACAAAACACTTAAAACATGCTTGTAGCATCATCTTGTGTACATTTTTTGATGTTTGTAAGAAAAAACTGATCAAAGTACTACGGCCTGACCGATATGGGTTTTTTGGGGTTGATTTTGATACTGATGTTGTACAGTAAGAAAGTTCAGAAATCCAATATATATGTACCAATATTATTATATAATACTGGCTGAATGTGGACTCCAAATTCTTGTGACAAAGATATGTAATGGAGGCAGGATATCTTACACTGAACAGTGAACAATTCACCTATTAGTTACTAAATAATGGACCACCCTCAGCTGGGCAAACTGCAAAATTACACCATTGTAAACCACTAGTCCAAGCATTTTTTCTGGCCTTAAAAACAATTTTAATATCAGTGCATATTGGAGAACATATACATGGTTACAGAAATGTCTGTGATAATAGGCCAGTATTGATTGATAATATTGTCAAACTGATATATCGGCCTTAAAAAGTACCATTAAAACAAATCCTCACAGTAAGATATTTGTCAGTATTTTGTTAGTCTTACATACTCTAGTGACATAATTGCATCAACAAAGAATATTTGTAATTGCATTAGATGAGCTAAGGTCATGTTTAATTCAGTATGTCATATGGACAGCTTGGGTGGTTTTTGCTGTCCACACATGTGATTCATGGGTGTGATTTTGTGAAAGCTCAATTTCTTTTTTCTCATGTTCTCCGACCAATCAGAATGAAGATAAAAAGCCCAATCAGGGCAGTCTGGAGGACCTCTCCCAGGACCAGCCAGACCAGGCACTTCTTGTCTCTGAGCCAATCAACATCCACCGAAGGTCCCCGATGATCCGCAACCGCAAGACGGGATCCATGGAGGTAACGGACTGCAGTGTTGGTGTTTCAGGAGAAGACCGGATGAAATTTCCACAATGATAAATATCAGATTGTGTTTTTGTTTATGTTTTTCCACATAATTTGAGTCTCTCTTATGTTGAGCAGTTTCCTTTGTTCTTTTTCAGGCTAAAAATACCATGGTTTGTTTAATGGGAGACATCAGGTCTCTAGATGTACTGTAGCAGCCTGTCTCCGTCTTAACCTCTGGTCTCTCACTCAGGTCCTCTCTGAAACCTCTCCCACCCAGTCATCCAAAGGCTCCACATCCCACCGACTCTTCCCCTCATGTTCACGGCAGTCTCCTGAGATCAAACAAACCGTTGGCTTAGGTGGGCACCTCATTCTTGGTGTATTTGTGTGCTTGCTGTATGTTTGTGTGTGTGTGTGTGTGTGTGTGTGTGTGTGAGAGTGTGTGTGTGTGTGTGTGTGTGTCCAGTTGAGTGAGAGAGAGAGGAGTTTCTGCCTACAGACACACTGACTACACAGCACATTTATCACCAGCTGTCATCGCTGATCCTCCCCTCATCACAAGCCCCGGCCATGAATTCTCCCCCGCCCTACCACCTTCTCATACCTCCTTCTCTCTCTTTTTTCATCTTCTGTTTTTCTGTCACACTTTTCTTTCCATCACCCCCCTCTCCCCTCTCTCTTTCTGATGGTCGCATAGCTTCCACCTCGGCTTAGCTTAGCAGCAGCCAAACAGGATCAGACTCCAAACTATGTAGGCAAGAGGTCAGCGGAAAGAGAGACAACTGCAAGAGCCCCAGAACCACATAGTGTTCAGGGACGTCCAGATACTGCTGCTAGGTGATAAAGTGACAACAAATGACATATGCTGTAGTTACTCTGTCACTTATTTCTGAGGTCTTTAAAGGATATGGAAAAATTTGAAGATGAAGATTTAAAATTTAAGATAAGTAAGATTCAGTCTGCCGTGAGAAATTTAACCTATGTCAATTAAATTGACAATACTTACAGTATATGGAGGTGCATAATTAATGTGTGTACTATTCAACGTGTAGATATGAGGGTCTCCTTATACATTTAGCATCAGCTTTATAAGATAAGATCAGTCTCACCTTTATTAGTCCCACCAGGAAGAAATTTATAGTGGTGCAGCAGCAAAGAAAGTGGACAGTAAAAACAGAAAGAGACATCAATAAAAGGTAAAAAAAAATCCTAAATAATAAATAAGTGAACAAGCAATAAACAGAAATATGAGGAAAATTTATACAGTATAAATAGGAGGCTAACTCAACAGCAAAGTTTACCGTTTAGCACCCCATATTTCACAGTTAAATATGAGTTAGAGAATTGCACAGTTGCAGTGAAATGGTACAATACATGTGACACAAGGATTTATTGCGGTGGACAAGATGAATCAATACAGTCTCTTAAATGCAATGGATGCATTCCTGCAGAATCTTTTCGGGTGCTAAAATAAACCCTTAGTTGTTTGGTTAGTTCTCTGTGACATCATATCAAGTTACACAGAATTCTACAGTATACAGGAAGGCGTTAAAATACCTAAAATGTTCCAAATCTGCTGAAAAAGACGTCTTTTTAAATACCACTCTTACAAATTGAATGCATTTAACCTCTACACGAATGCAGGAACCCTTGAAGGTCTCTTGTTTTCCTGTGTGCACAGTTTCTATGTAACCTCCAACAACCTGCTAACCTGGTGACACTCGTAGAAGCATGGAAGCTGATTGTCTAAATCAAGACGTGTGAAAAAAACGTGAAACCATGAGTGTGAGAATGGGGAGTGGAGTCACTTTGTGGAAACAATTTCTGTCACATGTGCTGCACTCGGAGTGTCAGACCTGTGTATCACATTTGGTTACGCTAAACTGCTCCAGCTTTATATTGAGCACATTACTGTTATGTTTACAAAATTAAGAGCTAAAAGACCTGTTTATAGTAAATGGATGTGAGTCACAGACAAGGAAGTTTATTGTCATGTCTCTTCTAATATGTTAAGTCTAAGAAATGCAACAAGAGCAGGTAAAAGTGCAGTGTGGGTGTTGTGCCACTTCTAACTAAATGTGCTAATCAGCCTGTCACTCAGTGCTTAATTATCACGAGCCTGAAAGCAGCAGTTGGTCCTGCGTTTGCACATCAAAGGAGCTCTAAAGCCCCTGTGGATATTGGTGTGTGGAGCCCTTCAGTTTGCTATGTATAGTATGTGTGAGGCTGAGTGATCCCTCCCTGTTAATCACCAGCACGGACTGCACAGGTCACAGGCGAGAGAAGCATTTGTCAGGAATGACCTCTGCTGCTCCCGAGCTGCTTTTCATACCCACACTCTGTTTTTAGAACAAAGAAATGAGGCGCAGACACTCACACTTCTTAAATGACTTTTATTATGTTTCTGTGATTTCAAGTAGAATATTTCCTATTTTTCTTATATGGTCTATAAAATCTCTGTTGATTTAAAATATGAGAATGAAAAATAAACGTGAGAATTGGCTGTTTGGCATTCTCACCCATAACTGCAACTTTAGAGGGTTTGTGCACTGCAGGAGTCTAAAACAATCCCATTCCCACACCCGGCCTGTTCGTCACGCCTCTGCTGTTTCTGCATACAAAACACACTGTATGCACATGTGCCCTCACACTTGTTTACACATATGCACAAATGTACAGGTCTTATAGATGCAGTCACTGTTGTGAAAACCTTGTAGCTTGCATGCCAGACTCCAGGAAGAAAGCAGGACTTGTTTCAGATTGTCCCTAAAACTCATTTCAGTTTATCCTGAACAACTTTATGAAAATAAGTTTTCTTTTCATGACTGGAGTTACAGGATGAAAATGATCCAAAATGAAGTTCCAGGGTTTTCATGCAGGTGTACATTCATTCAAATGTACACACACTCATGACATGTGTTTGTTATGAGTAACGGCATGGTGTGTCATAAAAACTAACGCTCACCCCACACACCCCCCCACCTCCCCCGGCTCCTCCTCACACAGGCTCGCTCTGCTCTGGCCTCTTCAGTGCCTCCGCCCTTGGGGTGTCCTGTAGCGCCCCCAACCTGCGGGACTACGTTCGTACGCACCACCACCACCACCGAAAACCACCTCTGTCCCCCGGCAGTCTGCCGTGCAAGATTGGCATGTTTGGTACGTTCACGCCGCTGTCTGTCTGCCCCACGAGGCGGATCTTTGCAAATTCTCTTTCTGGCTTTTGAAAATCTTCTTTTATCTTCTTACACTTTTTGCTCCTTCGGCTACAAATACTTAGATTTTTGGGACTTTAATTTTTTGTCACTTTTTGAAAAATCAAAGCTTCTTTTTTCTGCTGTCAAGACAATCCAGCAGTTTCACTGTGTTGCATCACATCTTAAGTGATTTGCAGTGTGCATGACAAGAGAGAATGATTCGACAGCAGAGTGACTGACTGTGCAGCAGGTGTCAAGCATGCAGCCCTTCAGTGGACTTTATGATCTATCGCAGCTATTAGTGATCAGTGTTCTTCCAGATCAGCATGTCCACTCACTGATCACACCACTGTCTGCTCGGGTCTGAATATGCGCTCTCTCTCTCTCTCTCTCTCTCTCTCTCTCTCTCTCTCTCTCTCTCTCTCTCTCTCTCTCTGTGTGTGTGTGTGTG
>JAPZDX010000022.1:24274605-24290396 GCA_029783625.1 Naso annulatus | reverse complement strand
GAGACGAAAGTTAATACGCTTGGAAAAATAGTTCCTTACAAGTGCTGCCTTCCTAGCTCGAATATCAGTGTGAGGAAGGATTTTGACAGACATTCTTTTTAACTAACGTTGCACATTTCAGCTACTTTATATAACATTTCTTAAATATGTACAAATACATAAGCAAACAGGAGCTCCCATAGATGAAGCTATTTTGGGAAAAATGTGTGGGGTTTATGTAACCGATGTGGCAGATGTTGACAAAGGACAATGACACATCACAAGTCATAATTTATTTCTCTGTATACTTCAAAAAGAAAAAGGCTAAATGCTCATCAGCTGTACTTTGTGTTTATGGCTAACTTGCAAACATTAGCATGAGAACATAAACTAAGAGGGTGAACATGGTAAACCTGGTAAGTATACCTGCCAAGCATTAGCATGTTAGCATTTATCTCAGTGCACAGCTGTAGACTCTGAATCACAGGGGACAGATTTAAATACCATCTTTCTATATTTTTACTGTAATAGGATTAATAATTTAGCCAGATCGATTTAGTTAATCTCTAAAAGTTAAAGTGTGTAAAATAAAGTGCAAAGAGACAAACAAAACACCCACAAGACACATTTAGATTTCAATGTACTTTAATTGATGATCACCAGGCTGTTTCCCTTTTACAATGAATCTGCAGTAGTTCTAGTTTTACCAGTTAGATTTAAAGAGACAGAGATATTGAATATTGCACTGAGGAAGAAGAACATAACTAAGATTAATACAATGCAAAAAAAAAAAAAGAGAGAGAGAGAGAGATAGAATCAAATAGAACTACCAATACAGCGTCTTCTTAACAACATGTTAATAGGGCAAACAATAAAAGCACAGCCCAGTATTATATTACTGTAGGTCATTTCAGTATCAGTTAAGACAATTAACGTTTTTCAAATATACCTCTTTAAAATATTATTGTATTTTTTATTATTATTTCTATGTTAAACAATTACATTCAGGATTATAACTAAATAAGTCACATGCAGAGAGATTAGATGGACAGATGACACCATACTGTGATCAAATGATTTCTTCATTTTAATGCAGGTATGGCAATGAAATTGAACTGAAAGATGCACTTTTTTTCATTCTGTATCTTGTCAGCGTTTGTAAAGTTTTCTTGGTTCGAGGAGTAGTTAGCAGTTTTGATCATACTGTCACTAAAATCGGCTAAAATGAACAATTATCACAAGAAGGATAGTTTGTTTTATCTTCCAGATTTTTTCGTTCCGGAGCGATATGTACAGATCTGTGTTCAGTACATCAATGTACATGTAGCCTTTGTTTAATTTCATTCATGGTTTCTGTGTCTGCATGTGTTTCAAGTCATATTCAGGAAAAGGAAAAAGTTTGCAGCTGCAGTTAGAACTATTTCTGTTACTGTTAATGTGTATTATTGAAAATCAGTTGCTTTCTGACACATCAAAAGTCAAACTAGTCTCCTTCATTCGAGCAGAACCGTTACTGAAATGACAGAAAACAGTGTCTGCATTCACTCTGTGCTCCCTAAAATTCATGTCTGTCTAGGTTGATGTGAATGTTTTTATGTTTTTTATTTATTTTTTTTTGTCTTATTGTTGTTGATCCAGCAGCATTCGCAAGGTAGTACCAACTCTACATTCAGAAAAATAGATCTCCTGTATAGTGCATTCGGCTTCTGTACAGTCATACAGTTCAGTATTTAGTGATTCACAGCATTCTACTGATGCCTTGGAAATCTCAAGGCCGGGTATTTGGAATCCAACTTAAAAACGTTATTCAAAGACAGCACAACATATCAGACCATCGACGAAATCTGTTCCATACATTGCAAAGCTTCTTTCTGGCTTTTTGGACACATTTCTAGACAGCATCAAGATGGGGTGAAAGGGACTTTTTGCTTGATCAATTTCTTTACGAACATGAACAGTTTGCAGGAGTCATTTTGAGCCTTTAAGATCCCCTGTGCACATCTTCATGTGGACTCTGTATGTGTGTGTTTGTGCGTGCCCAGCCTTAATACACAACCTGCATCAAACTTAGATTCTCCCCTCAGGGATAAGAAAAGCTTTGTCTGCCTCTTCTTCAGTTTAATGCTGTGAAACTAAAGGGAGGCCAGGCAGAGAAGAGAGCACGGAGGCTTTGGAGGATGAGGTATAAAGTAGAGTGAGCGTTAGAGAGTTTTACAGGGAAAGAAAATGGCACTGGTCCCAGGCTGGCCACACTGATGACACGCTTGAGCCTTCTGCGCAGTTTGTTCCATATTTTGAATCAGACTGAAGGAAAGAATGGGTAAAGGGAAACTGTGCAAGCAGCGGATCCTCCCTGCTTTAAGTTGGCAACATCCTGACAGTCAATCTGTCATCAAAAGCTCAAACAAGGTCCTTTCTGGAAATCCAAGCCTCCCTGTGCTTCGCCCAGCCTGGCCTGCCCTTCAGTCTCACATTAGTCAGCACAACAACAGAAACGAGCATGTGATGAGCCATTTAGACAAAAATGAAACACACACGCACAAAAAAACAAATCAGAATTGCGCTTGCTTCTCAGCACAAATCTGAAGAAAATAAAACCAGAAATAATTGCAGATGTGCCTTAAACATTCATATACAAATGAAGAAATAAAACTTGGCCTCATGTAAATTTAATGTGAGCTTCTCATGAATCTCAAGCAGAAAAACCTTTCATACGGAGCCCACAGAAAACTCACTGCCACATCACCGTCATAAACAAACAAAACGCTGCGTTATAAAAACAGCTGCTCAGTGTGCCTCGTATACTTACACACACAAAACTACCTCAAAGTTATAACTGTGTCCAGTACAATCATAACCATCACATTCATGCTCAATCTACAAATATTTCTCTGGGATTAAGATTAGATATTTATTTATAATACAATGGAAAGTTGTTTTTCTTTCTGCTACGACGCTGGCATTCTGTGCTTCTACTACAAACAAAAATCTGACTTCTAAACTCTCCTCTTCCACCTCAGAAAAGTACTTTCCTTTTGGTGCAATACCCTGTTGAAGACATTCACATTGGTTTGGCTAAGTGGCATTTCAGATTGTGGAATTAATGCTTATTTGGATTACAAAGGTATTATCGCATAGGTTTAATATTTCAGTGTATCCTTGGTTTGGATAAGGTTTGTGCGTGTAGTGTTTAATGATTGGTCCTCTATCCTCAGTCGTGTACTTGGTTTCTTTGATTTACCCTGGTTTCTGGCTCTGCTGCGAGAGGGATGACGTCTCTAAAACATCCCCTTCTCTCCAAAACCACAAGCTAAAGGCACATGAAAGACGCCTACTGTAACACACTTCACATGATTTTTTTTTTTCCTGAAAAAATTACCCCAATAATAAATATAAATATTGCAGTTCCCACTGGCGTGACCTTCCTTCTGAAGGGACTAGCGCACGAGCTTGGATTGCTACATTTATCACAGGTCGCTGCTTGTTTGTCCATCGCTTTGTGATGTCGACAGAGACGATAAAAATGTAGCTGAACTGGAGGAAAATGACAGAAATGTGAATTAAACTTTCTTAAATGTGCAATCGAAAACGCTGCATTCACCTCAGATCATAATTTTGCTGCATCATCACAAAATATATCATTTATTTAACAGACCCTCTGTATTGATATAGAAACATTTACCCTAAACGTATCCTGGAGTACATACAACCAACAAAGACCATGATAAAGACTTAAAGAGGAACCATTACATCCAGCAGAGATAATGATTAGAGTACAAACATCGTTCCTTTGCCTGGCGCCTGAATTCACTTGAGCAGAGACGGCCAAACAGTGTAGTAACCTATCTACACTATACTGCATTCCACACTTGAAGGCTGGCTAAAGAAAGGATTAAACCCTATGCAATTCTGAAAGAGTCTGAGCTAAAACGCAAGCATCATGCACCAGCAAAGCTGTGAAAGCCGAAACAGTGTCAACTTCAGGCACCTCCTAAAACTTCACCACGAAAGACAAAAAGGAACGTTTTTTTTTTTTTGTTGGTTTTTTTTTACATAACACCCATATATGTCGTTATTGAGTTAATCCAAAAAACTACTGTAGCGTGAGCGGGATGAGTTTTGTTTTTGTCATGTGCACAGATGGAAACGAAAGCTTCAATTTAAGAAAAAAGAAAAACATCTACCCCCTTAAAAACACTGTGCATATGATCTAAACAAATGGATTACTCCGTAATTTAGAGTTCACTAACAAGAACTGTTGTTTTAATAGTGTTTTGGCACGTTGGATGAGAAATTTGCCACCTGGGAGAATTGAATTTCAATTAAAGTTCATTGTGATTTGAGCCAACAGTTTAAGAACTACACCTCTGTAATCAATAGTTAAACTGCAGCATTAAGCTATTATGGAATAGTGATTTTCATTTGTCTGTTACATATGTGGCAAAGTAAGCAACTAAATATGATTACATTTAATTGATTTCAATCACAGTTGTTAGTGCTAGTTTAAGAGGCGTGTTGGGGCAGACAGTTAACGCACAGAAAACAAACATAAAAAGTACATTATTAGTTGCGTGATAACCCTACTGTCACACAGAGCGTTAAACCCAGAGTTTTGACTTTGATTTCAACAGAATCTAGAGTATTGAGGGCTGCAGCGAATGCATTGGAGACTGGTACCATGAGACAGCGAGAAGCTTTGAAGAAGCAGAGAGTGCTGTTCGCTCTCGCTCTACCTCCGTTGAGAACAGATGACAGGGAGGGGGAGGATGGGAGGGCAAAAGCACAGCAGCGTTTGTGAAGCCTAGAACTCGATCTTGCAGGCAGGGAAGGACTCATCCTGCATGACTACGGTGCTGCTGGAGGCCAGAACCATGATGTTCAGGTCCTGCTGCCTCTCGTGGGTCTGCTGATACCAGTCCCGCGTCACCTCCGTGTCGTGGGTCGGGATCAGAGTCACCTGACAAGTTAAGACAAAATAAAGTGAGACAGGAGATAGTAAAGTGGAGAAAAAAGAAAACTGATTGGCCATAAATGATGAGGGCAGTTGGTAAAAATAAATAAATAATAATAATAATGATAATAATTATATATATATGTATATATGAATAGATATTTTACAGATATGTGCTTATCTACTTTTTAACCAAGAATTATGAGATTGTTACTCATTTAAAGCCCCTTGGAAGAACTTTCATTTTGTGTCGATTGTAGAACGTGTCATAAAGATCTTGCCTAGCGCAAGCATTTCTTTTTGGCACACCACTTATTTGCACAATAACACTTCGGCCATAAATTTTCCAAAGAAAAACATGGTTCTGCTTCAAACCATCAATAGTAAAAAAGAGAACAGCAGATCAATCATGCTTGTAAAAGATAAATGGTCTGTTGCAGTCTGTGTGCCACAAAGCGTTTTGTAGCATTCCTGTTGACTGAGCAGACTGGGCCATGGCATTGTAAAAGACAGGATAGCAATCTTCAATCTGCTCACCAATAGTCTTATTTGCCAATGCAGTTAAGATGTGAGGCATCAGTATGAAAATAGACTGCCTTATAACCAGGTAAAAGTTCCTCTTAAGGACTTTATGAAGCTACAGACATGAGTTGGTTAGCATAGCTAAACAACTGCTAGCCTGACTCTGCTGAAAGCTAACAACCCCCCCAAACAGCAACTGTAAAGTTCGTCAGTCAACATAGTATATCATAGTGTGGTTAGTTTAGTCTAAACAAAAAACATAGTGTGAAGACATTGAGTTGTGGTCAAACTATTACTTTCCAAGAAAACAGTTAGAGTGACATGTTGGGTACTGAAAAGTCTAGCATTTAGCTATGAAACCAGCCTGTAATTTTGAACCTCTCTGAAGATTTAGATATATTTAAAACATTTGGACTTAAAACTTGAATCAAGTTTTGGTCACACAGATTTTGGTGCAATTCTGACCCAACAGTATCACATTTCTGCTGCAATCCTGTCTTTGTTCAGGTTATACGTTTTAGCATTGTGCAGAGAACCGTAGTAAGCCTGGTGGGCATCAGGGCAGTTCCTGGTCAAAACTATCCTATCCTGCATATATGATGCTTTAACAGAAATCAGGATTTGCTAAACCAGAAAGTATAAGATGTATACAGATTTCTATTTTCACACTTCATTGTTGTTGGTAGTGTGCTTAAGTTGAGTGTTCTTTCTCTTTATAGTCTCGTGAGGACTCTAATGATCTGATGTCGCTCTAAACCATCTATAAGGTAAAATGAGTTTTGTGCTCTTGTTCCATTTTATGGAGCAGTCATAATTGCGCTACACGTTACCTTACAATTTTCCTCTGCTCTGTTTGATTAACAAATTAACAACTGCTTTGTTTACAATCACTCAGTCTCAGTAAATGCTACTAAATAATAATTAAAAAAATAAATAAACAGTAAATAATAAAAATTAATTTATTAAATTGTATAGCAATAAAGTGGCCTCTAAGTGCATGAACACACCAAGACATTAGTCTGTGTTCAGTACAAATATTGTGGACACTCACAAATGTTGGCACAGACAGACTGATGAAGATGGAGAGGTATTACCTGTAAATTAGAGCCCCACTGAGCTTTGCCCTCCAGCAGGGCGTCCAAGACTCCACGGCTGGGCTCTCCGCTACCTGGGTCGTTCCCGCTCACCACGTAGTACGCAGCTCGCACTCTCTTGAAGAATTCCTGGTCCACGTTCTTGGCACTGCAGTGGTTGGGCACATAGGCCAGATCGACATAGACGGGTGGGCCGGGAGGGACAGCCGAGCTAGTTTTCTGGGAGTTGTTACCTAAAAGTGAACCAGGATTTAAAAACAGCCTTGGAGGGTGGTAACAGTACTCAAAATTTACCAAAATTATGCTGCGGTAGCAATGAACTTTCAAGACTATTTTAAATTACCACAATCAGTTAAATATCAGAGACCAACATTAAATGACCTGTTATACTTGCAAGTTGACAGAAAATGCTCAGAATAAGCTGTTAATATGATTTAACTCCCTCGAAACATTCATATTTACTGACATAAATAGGTAACTTGAGAACACAGTTACCAGTTAAGTAGTTTCATGTGCAAAACATTCTATTAAACAAACAGCACATGTACAATGTCCTCAGTTGTGTCTGCTAATGTGACTTTATATGTTAGTGTAGTTATGTACGCTTCAGTTAAGATCTTAATCATATTAATAGAATAACAGTGAATACACGAATCCTAAACAGTTATTGTTTTTATTGTGTTATAATTACCTTTTAATGAGCATGTAAATATTGTTTATTATTGGATTAAGTAGGATCTATGGCTCCCTAAATGTACTTCTGACCTTTTTTTTGAAGCGTAGAAAAAAATTCACAAGTTTTTTACTGGCAATTCAAACAAGATTTCAGGCGTAGAAAATAAAAATCGTCTTTTGTAGAGGATTGTCTGTATCTTATCTGTTGAGAACTTTATTAAATGTAATTTTTATTGTGTTATAAAATAAACAAGAAGAAAAACCAACAAAAAAGGGGTCTATGTGGTGCAGTTCAACATCACATACACTGGTTATAAGACTGCAAAGCATTAAAAGTGGCTTTATTAATGTCAGAGAAAACAGGTACACAGAGCCAGTTTACATCCCTGTTTGAGTACATGTCTGTGTAGAGATAAATAAAAAAAGTAAAGGTAATGGAATCCAGGTAAAGGTACACCTGCTTCCACACAGAGGTCTTTGCAAACAAAATTAAATCCATGTATCATTTTGAATTTTTTTGTGATTTTTAAAAAACTTGATAACCAACCTAACCAACTGCAAAATGGTTGTATAGAAGGAGCAAGTGCGTTATCAACTTCGTATCACTGAACAGTTAAGGCTTCATTTTTGTGAAATGTGAAGGTTTTTATTTCCTAATGCTTTATTAATACTGTATAGTATAAGACAGTGTAAATCAGCCTATAAATAGTTTAAAGGTAAATACATGTAATGTTTCAGGATGAGAAGGATGTTAACACACCTGAATTGCTTTTGACACCATTGACCAAGCCTTTCCCTGGGTTGAGGATTTCACTCCTTGAGCCTTGGGTCTCAGACATCTTGATCAGCCTGGAGCTTTTGTCTGCGTCCTTCCTCCTGAGCGAGGCTGACCGAGGTGAGGCTGATTCCTTGGACGTCTGCTTCACAGGAGTAGAGGACCTCTTCCTGACGTCCCCCTTGCGAGCAGGGGAGGCTGACTTGGTCTTTCCCTTCCTGAGGCCCTTGGTAGTCTTGTGCTCCTTCTTAAGAAGTTTCTCTGTGCTGCTGTGGTCATTGAGAAGAGCCTCTGGATCTACCATGCACACATCTGGGTGGGGAGGGTGGGGAACAGGGTCCTTCATTGGAGTGGGGAGAGGATCATGAGTCCTCTGAGTTGACCTCGGGGATGGAGGACGGTGACCTCCTCCAGTTCCAGACGCAGATAATTTGTCCACTGGCAGATGTTCAGCGTCTTCATCTGAGTCCAGATTTCCTTCAGCTGTTATTGATGGACACTCCTCAGTTTCTGGAGGAACATCGGAGTCAGACTGCGAAGGCAACGACTCACTTACTGACGTTGGAGGTGTTTCCTCGCCAGCTAACGTCACCGCCAAACCAGATGACATGGAGCCAGGCAGCTGGTGTGAACCCTGCCCAGTGTCTCCGTGGTAACTTGGAGTGTGGTGGCGCCGTTGCTTGTGAGACCTCCTTTTCACAGAGTGTTGCTCCTTATCATCCTCATCTGCTTCCTGGGAGTGGTCACTGTGACCGTCCTCCTCGCCCTCATCACTGGAGAGCTGATGAGGGCTTGGGTTGATGAATGATGGAGAAAGTTCTCCTTTACGATGTTTATATTCACAGGAGGAGTAGCCTGAGTGGGAGGCAGAGGAGGAGGTGGCTCCTGTGTTCAGGTCAGCGGGACGATCAGCTCTTTTTACTTCTTTGCTAGATGTTTCTGTGTGATAGGCATCTTTTGAGGAGGACATAGAGGTATCATGGACACTGGCCATCCATTCCATTGCCTCCATTGCTTCTTCCTCCTCCTCTTCCTCCTCCTCATCATCACCATAACCTGGAGGAGGGGCGCTTGGGCAGTCATCAGGCCTCTGTATTAGCTCCCAATCAGATATACTGCTCTTTCTCCTGACCTCTAATCTCTCTGACGGCATTTCCAACAAGCTTTTCTCTTCTAATCCTTCTGCCTCGACCGTCTTACAATCATCTGCTTTTTCACATATATTTGGATCAGCTGATGCAATCTTCTCCTCTGTACTGTCTTTACATGTCTTTTCCTCTACTTTCTTATCCTCCATTCTCTGCTTGACTTCACCATCTTTGGCAGTATCTGTCTTTACATCTTGCTCTTTTGTTTCTTTATCAGACACCTTTGCATCTTCCTTCAGAAGTGCAATAGCTCCGTCCTTCTTTTCCTCTTTTATCTCTGGTGTTTTCTCCTTTTTCTCTTTATCATCCTCTGTTTTGGACATGTCTGTTGTGGCACATGTGGTTTTGGTAGCACCACTATCACTCAGTGGAGTAAATGAGGTGGTCTTTTGAGTTGTTCCCATCACCGTGTCAGGCTTAGACACAACAGAAGAGGTGATACCTTCTGTCTTCGTCTCCGTGGAGGTTAAGGTACTTTCTACCACATGGGACTCTTTCAGTAATGATAAAGTCTCTTTTGGCTCAGCTGCTTTGATTTTTTGACATTCAATACGACATGGAAGGGTGCTGTCCTCCATTTCAGGCTCCTCATCTTCCGCTGACCCTTGGGACAACCTGCTGGAGGAGTCAGCCCTTCGGAGGGGAGAGACATCAAAGCAAGCCAGTGATGCAGGTGAACTCTCTGACACCGTTACTGGTAAAGATGTTGCTGCCGAGAATGATGTAACCTTTGTTTCTAGCATATATGAACTATCAGTGCTTGACTTTATGTGTGTTTCAGGTTTTGCAGAGTCGCTTTGATCTGAAGTCTGTTTGGCAGTGGTAGACAAGACTGAAGATGATGGTTTGGTCTCATCAAACTTGCTGGGTAAAGACACTTTTGTTGCCGGTTTCGTTGTCACCTCCATGTACTCATCTCTCTGAAACCCACCAAAGCAGGAGCTTGAAGACTCTGTCTTGTACGACGGCTCCTCTTTGGCCAGAGTTACTTCAGAGCTTGATAGTGTTGTGGAAGTTTGAACTTTGTCTTCAAACTGTTGACTTAAAGAGGCAGAAGTTGAGGATGAGTAACTATATGATGTGGAGGAGCATATCGAAGAAGAGTATGTTAGGGTGGTGTATGTGCAAGCTGATGAGGAAGTTTCCTCATGTCTTCCTCTGGTATCCAGGGTCTGCCTCTCATCTGGAGTTTCTTCTTTGATGTCTCTTTGGCAGAAATACTGATCATCACTTTGTTTGGATAGCTGGAAGGTATCTGAGAGCACAAGAGTTTCTTTCTTATCCTCCTTCAATCCTGCTTTACTCTCCTCACTGTAAAAATGCTCAGAATAACCTCCGGTTCTGCTCTGTCCAATATCCGCATAGCTGCCTGTTAGTGGTGGGGAGGGACTAGATGTAGTCTTGGGCGTGGACTCTGAATGGTCACATGGCAAAAAACTGCCAGTCAAGCTGCTTGTGGACGCTGGTTGAGAAGTTTCCTTTGTCAGAAAGCTTGGCGATGAAGACGCTTTGTCTTCATCTCCTTTTGTTGACTCTAGTACTTCAGGGATGAATTCCTCTGCTGATGACAACCTTCTCTTTGTGGTTGGCTCAGGAGACAAATGTTTTTTGTCGGTGTCCTCTGCTTTCTTTGTTTCAGGAAGTTTTGAGGCATCTGATGTAGTAAAACACCTTTCATCCATTTTGTCAGGACTTGGTTCTGGTGACGGAGTTGGTTTATCTACATCTTCACTCCTTTTCTCAGGAAGCTTGGACATTGGAGCTGTATCGCCAGCTGTATCATCTTCTTTGAGTGGTTTAGTTGCAGGAGATGGTGTTTTTATACTTAGCTCCTCCTTGTCTGTCCCTGTGACTTTAGAAGTAGAGGCATCATCTGGTGTTGGTTTACAGACTGCTGCCTCTTTAAGCACACCTGATTCGAACAACTGAGACTTTTTATTTGAGTCCTCCACTTCCACTACTGTAGAACTATCATCAGAGCTACGTCTGCACATTTCTTTTTCAGACTGTTCTCTGGCACCCTTTTCCATATCTACATCGCTTAACTCCTCTTCTTCGTCCTCCTCATCCTCATCTTCTTCTTCATCATCATCAACATTGAAATCTTCCCCCTCTACAAGTAATCTTTTATCTATCAGGCTCTCTTTTCCTTCAGGAAAGTCTAACATGGATTTACAAGTGGCAGAGCTGCTAATTTGACTGTTGTCAGATGCTAAAACGTTATCATCTATTGCTTGTCCTGAAAATGTGGCAGACCTTGAATCACCTGAAGTTTCTCCTTTCTGTAAAGACGATACTTGTTGAGGTAAAATGTCTTTTTCTGCGGGTGAATGCCGACCAGATGGAGATCCCTCTCTTTCATGATCAGAGGGTTCCATTTTGTCTTTGAGTGACTCAAAAGATTTTTCTTTTTCTTTTTCTGTTGTTCTCTTTTCTGGGAAGTCTTCAAAAGCTGTAGGGGTAGCTGGAACCTGGGGACCAAGATCTGATTGGCTCCATGATGGAGAGGGTGTTTCTTGACTTAATGATGCACCTGCTGATTGAGCGGTGGCACTGGTTGAAACCTTTTCACTTTCTCCTTTTGTTCCAGTTTGAAAAGCTGCTGCAGCACCCTCCATCATATCCTCTTTCTCTTTCTCTGATTTCTCAGGTTTGTCCTCCTTGGGACTGAAAGAGTAAGACTCAACAGCCTGAGACATTTTGTTATCTTGAATTTCTACAGAAGAAAAGCTCTTTTCAACGTAAGGTGTATCTGGTCTTTCCTCTCTCTCACTCTCTTCTTCTTGGCCTTTCTCTCTGTCTTCGTATTTGGGTGAGGCACTTCGGCTGTGGTGGCTGCTTCTTTCGCTCTCTGTGAGGGACACCGGACTGTAGTCGACTCTGCTAAAGGATAGAGGCTCTTCTTTGTATTGATCATCTAAGAGGAACATGGCTCCCCCAGCCTCTGTCTGGCTTGCTCTTCTGTTATCATCAATACCCATATCAGAGATGTGATCGAACCCTATAGAGACCTCACTTTCTTCTCTTGAGTCCGATTCATGATCCTTTGGAATAGGCTTTTCGTATGGATCATACTTAGACGCACCAAAGGTTTGCTTTTCGTCTTGATGACTTTCACTGACTGTTTCCTTCTCTGAGGTCATTTTAAAGACAGTCTCTGTTTTTGCAGTGTCTGATTTTACCACATCAGTATGGCTGGCCCCTTCAGAATCTTTGTCCAACATGAAATATGAGCAAGGCTGGGATAACCTTGGAGAAGCCACCTCTCGCTCTCCTTCCATTTCCCTCTCAGCCTCCTTTCCCGGTCTCTCATCCAGCTTTATCTTTTCCGTAGCACCAACACCTGAACTTGCCTGAGAGAGTAACTGCTTCTCCTGTTGTGGCGTTTCTTCCACGCTGGACTGGCTCTCGGTGCTCGAAAGTGTACAGCTCCTGGGTTGACTGTCAGTGCTTGATACTGTTGACAACGCAGGCTTTTTCTCAGTTGATACTGGCATTGGTTCTGCTTTGGCTGCAGGTATATCAGAAGCCATTTCTTGTGTTGGAATGGAGGTTTTTTCTTCTTTTAAAGCAACGATATCAATGGGGGGCTCTGGCTTGGCTTGTGGCACAGTTGTGGTTTCTGCTTTTATAACAGCTTTGCCTGCCTCAGGTGAGCGTCTGGATTCCTCTTTGCCAAACTCTTTGACATCTTCATCAATAGAGGGCTCCTGCATTGTAAGTGTTGGTATGATCATTGTCGTCTGCTGTGATATTGGTGATTTGGTTGGGTCTCCTGTCTGTGGAGTTTGGGATGAGGGCAAACCTGCAACTGAGATGTCATGTTCTGATTTTCTTGGCTCAACTGACAATGGTCGTGACCCTGCTCCTCCCATGCAAATGTCCTCCTCCTCTTCATCTTCCCTGTCTTCATCGGAGGAATGAACTACAAATGCAGGTTTGTAATCTGACTTAGATGCCATTGCTGCTTCTCCTAATACTGCCTGTGCAGGCTGTTTGATGTCTTTTTCTTGTAACTCCTCCCGCTCCCATTTCTCCTCTTTGGTGTGGTCTGCATCAGAGGAGTCACACTTTTCTTTCTCAGTGATCTCCTCTGTCTTTGTGTCAGCAACATCCTTTTCTTTGATAATTTTTTCATCCTCCTCTGATTTTGTCTTTTCATCTTTGATGTCGTCAGTGTCATATGTGTATTCTTTTTCTTGTTCTTTTTCCATTTTCTGTTCTTTGCTCAGTTCTGCAACATGTGCATCATCTTTTTCTTTCCCCATCTTCTCGTCCTGACTAATAATGACCTTTGTTTCTTTATCTTCTTCTTTTCTCTCCTTCTGGGTGTGACTGGGAGACACATCAATGTCTTCTTTAACTGGTTTCAGGTCTTTACTTGGTATAATTACAGAACTGTCTTCCTGCTTTTCTATTGATGCAGCGGCAGAAGTTACACTCTCTTTCTGAGTTTCAGTGAGCTTTTCAGAGGTGTCTTCATGTACATGCTTATCACTAACATCACAAGTTTCATCCTTTTTAGCTTTGTCCTCCTCAAAGAACTGAGAAACAGGAGGAGCTCCCTCTTTTTTATCATCTGTCTTGAATTCAGGCTCAGAAGGATAATCATCTTTCTCTTTCTTTTCATCTTTGACGCTAATTGTTGTGTATGACTCTGTCTCCTGTTTGGATTCAAATTCACGACTATCCTGCCCTTTTATTTCCTCCTTGGTGGTTTCAACTTCAGATGGCTCCTTCTCTTTCTTGTCCTTGGGTTGTTCAATAATGGAGTCCATTTCTTTCTTCTTTGTTGTGCCATCTTGCTTAGTGTCTTTGTCCTTAATATCCTCCAAAATAGATTTTTGGTCAGAGATATCACCTTTTTCCTCCTTTTTAACCTCCTGCATTTTTATCTGACTGTAAGAAATCACTCCTTTTTCCACTTTTTCCTCTTCCTTCATGGTAGTAAGGATCATGTCACTTTCCTTCTGCTCCTGAATTGACACAGAAATAGTAATATCACTCTTGTCTTTCTCTTTTTCTATTTCTTCCTCTTTGACCTTAATTTCCTTATCGTAAATGTCATCCTTCAGTATTTCTTTTGCCTCCTCCTTTATGAGTTTTACATCAGATATAACATCTTTACACTCTACTGTCTTCTCATCTGTAAAGGGTTTTATGCCAGCAGTATCTTTGCTTTCCTCCTCCTTGGCAGGTTCGATGCAAGAAATTTCAGCCTTAACTGTTACTGTATCTTTTTCATCCTTGATGGGTTTTTTCCCATCATCTTCCTCCTTGGACGGTTTCACAGTGACAGTTTCCTCCTTATCTACAGTTTTCTCTTCTACTGTTGATTGAACAGCACAAATATCTTTACTGATTTCTTTCTCTTTCTCATCTTCTGTGGTGGGTTTAACAGAAATGTGATCTTTGGTGCTTGTTTCATCATCAGATTTTTTGACAGAGGAAATACCTTCACTAATTTTTTTCTCTTCCTCCATCTTGGCGAGTTTGACAGAAGAAGGGACGTCTTTATCTTCTTTTATGTCCCTACCCTTTTCTTCCTCCACAACTTCTTTGATTGGTGCCTCTTTTGTTTCTACCTTGGTTGGTGTGGCAGGAAAGTCATCATCTTTAGACACTTCCACATGCTCCTCCTCCATCTCGGTAGGTTTGATGGCAGCAATATCATCTTCAATTTTCTCTTGTTTCTTTTCTTCTCCAGTTGTTGGTTTAAGAGCAGAAGTCTCTTCCTTGTCGGGCAGTTTATCTTCTTCCTCTGCCTCTGCAAGTTTTATAGCAGCAATTTCATCTTTACTTGTGTCTTCCTTTTTGTCTTCTTCTGTAGTAGATTTGAAGATGCCAGCATCATCCTTGCTTGTTTTTATATCTTTTTCCTGCTCTATGAGGAATTTGGTGTCAAAACTATCATCTTTACTTGTCATTTTCTCCTTTTCTTGCTCTGTTTTTGGCTCAGCAGGAAAAATCTCATCTTTAGTCATTGTTACATCCTTTTCCTCCACCCCAGTGAGGCTAATGGTTGTTGAGATAGCATCTTTACCAGCCTCTTGCCCTTTTTCTTCTGTCATGGTGACAGCAGAAGTATCACCCTTACAAACCACTTCTTCTTCTTTGGTGAGTTTAGCAACAATGTCATCCATCTCTTTCTCCTTTTCCCTCTCTTCATCTCTGAAGGGCTTGGTAGCAGAAGTGTCTGTCTTTTCCATCTCTTTCTCGACTTTCTTATCTTCAATCCCTTTAATATCAGCTGTTTCTGTCTCCTTTTTCTTCTCATCTTTCATAGGCTCAGTGATGTGCAAATCGTCCTTTTTCTCCACTTTCTCCATCTCGTCTTTTAGAGGTTTGATATCTCTGTCATGGACACTTTCAACTGCTTTCTCTTCAGTCTTCATATCAAAAGTATCACTCATCTCAGTCTCTTTCTTCTCCTTCTCCTGTAAAATCTTACTATCAGACACATCATTCTTTTTAACCTCCATCTCAGTAACGTCACCTTTGGTTTTGAGGTCGGAATCATCAGCTTGTTTTGTATCTTTCTGCTTCTGCTCATCTATGATTTGTTTGACCTCAGAAGCAACAATTATCGTCTCTACTTCTTTAGCTTTAACCTCAGAAGTGAGGCCTTTTTCTTGCTCTTTCTGTTC
>JAPZDX010000022.1:24264246-24274505 GCA_029783625.1 Naso annulatus | reverse complement strand
CTTTGGTTTTGAGGTCGGAATCATCATCTTGTTTTGTATCTTTCTGCTTCTGCTCATCTATGATTTGTTTTACCTCAGAAGCAACAATTATCGTCTCTACTTCTTTAGCTTTAACCTCAGAAGTTAGGCCTTTTTCTTGCTCTTTCTGTTCATCTTTAACAGCTGTATCAACAGTGATAACATCCTGTGCAATTTGCTCTTCTTTGATAGGTGTAATATCAGTGGTACCATCCTTTATTGCTTCTTTCTCTGCTTTCTCATCCATGATGGACTTAATGGCAGAAATGTCTTCCTCAATGATAGATTTCTGTTTCTGTTCATCTTTGATTTGTGGAACATCGGATGTTTCGTCTTTTTCTTTCTCCTGTTCTGTCTTGAGAGACTTGACTGCAGATTTATCATCATCACCATCATCATCCTTTTTGCTTTCATCGTCACCTAGGCAACTACTTCCCGTCTCTGGAAATTTTTCAGGAATGGCAACTTTAGGTTCTTTCTCTTTGAGCCCTTCATCAATCTCTTCATCGCTTTTTTCAGAGGAAATGAGGGAATCCTTTCCTAACACTGGTGGCTGAATGTCTGTTAATGCTGCAGCAGCAGCAGGGATTGTTTCTGCCTGTTTGCCTTCATTTTTTGGCACTGATGAAGTGTCTTTTTCTGGCTCCTTCATCACTGGAACCTCTTTAATGTCCTTATCAAAGGCTTTGTCCAAAGATGATGAAACTTTAACTTCCTGCTGATCTGCTTTCTGTTTGTCAACAACATCTTTGGGTGTCTCAGGTTCTGCTTCTTCAGTCTTTTTAGTTTTGTCTTCCGTTGCTGGGACAACGCTAGGGAGCTTCTCTTGATTTTGGAACTCCAAATCAGGGAAGACCTTCATCTTGTCCTCCACTGGTGACTGACGAACTGGAGAATGAGCTGCACTCGGTGGTCCGGACTGTGGAGGTGAGGCCATTTTGACAGTGACATCATCTGGACTGAAGCAGCGTTCTTCACTCTCTGAAGTTACTGAGTCTGACCCAAAAGGTCTTGTGGGCACAACAGATGAAATATCCTTAGGTGCAACTGTATCTTTATTTTCCTCTTCAACTGGTAGGTGGACGGGTTTTGTGTCTTCTATAGACCTCGAAACTGGAGATACTGAGCCAGCGGGCTTTTCAATGTCTTTTTCTTTATCCTGTAATAGCTGAGATGAAGCATAGCCCTCTTGGAGTTTTTCAAGTGAAATGTCAACATTAGGAGTTTGATCTTCCTCCTCCTCCTCTTCTTCCTCCTCTTCCTCTTCATCTCGAGCATCAGGAGCTTTAGCCCCCATCTTCACTTCGGCAACAGGTAGCTGTAAGTCCTCAGATGGAGACTTTGATGGTTTGTCGTCTTCTAGGGAAGGTGGTGATAGAGTTCCTGCGGAGAGTGGCTGCTCTTTGCCTTGGATAGCATCAGGCGGAGTTTACAGGGTAACAGGAGTTTTGGGCGTTTCCTCAGCTGGAGGTGCTGCAACAGATGCCACAGACTGGTCTTCAGCAATGGACGTAGGGAAGGAGGACACTTTGTCATATTCGGTGATGGACGTCGCAGAAGACACATGCTCCTCTTCTGCCAAAGTAGCAGTGATGATGTTTGTGAACACTGATACTTGCTCCTGCACACCTGGGATGAAACCTTTCTCCGTCATAGCCGCAGCTTGCATCTCTCTCATACCATGAATGTTTACAAATGATTCAGTCTGGTCTGGAACAGAGATGTCATAGGCGCCAACGTCATATTGAAGGTGTGGTATCCTCTCCTCTGCCTCCTCGTGAATCTCCTCATCAGAGATGGTTTGCTCTGTCTCAGAGTATCCGGGGATGGTCTCGTCTTGGATGTAGGAGATGGGTTCGGCTGCAGCAGCTCCTTGAGCTACTGAGGTTATGGGAGCTGTGGCCCCTGCAACATGTGACAGGTAGCCCTCCTCATCTTCCTCCTCTTCATCTTTAGCAGCAGTCAGAATTGCAGTGGTTTTGCTTTCAATGACTACTTGCTCTTCAGCTGTATCTTCAGGTTTGATTTTGATTTCTTCATCTGCTATTACATCTAAGTCTTCCACCTCCTCCAGTTCAGCTTTCTCCACCGCCTCCTCCTCTTCCTCTTCAGATGGATGCATTTGTTGCTCCTCCTTTGCCGCAACCATAGCTGAGAGATTTTCTGATTTCTCCATTTCTTCTATCTCATGTTTCCTGTCCAGCCCATCGTCCTTTGCCTCCTTCCACTTTGATTCATCTTCCTCTTCACCTATTCCCATATCTTCTTCCTCCTCCTCTACTGTTTTCTTTTCTGCAGATGGGGCCTTTTCTTCCTCCTCTTCCTCTTCCTCATCCTGAGTTTCTGCTCCCTCATCCTCAAACTTTTGGGCCTCTTCAATTTCTCTCTCTTGTGTGGACTCTTTGTGTTCAACTTCGGCTTCTGGGGCTGAGACCTCCTTTTCTGGAGACTTTGTGCCAGGTGGAATTTCAGGTGTAGTTTCTTGTGCTTCCTGCTTCTCTTGGCTTTGTGCAGTAAGTTCTAATGAAACCTTGTTACTGTCTGGTGGCTCCGCTGTTACAGCTACAACTTCAGCTTTTTTCAGTTCTTCAAAATCCTTTGTGAGGTCTTCAGGAGTTGAGGGAGCAGATATGCCCTCAACAGTTCCATTTTCAACTGGTTCAGGTTGAATATCTTCAGGTTTTGGCTGTTCTGTCTTCGGTTCAGCAGGTTCAGCCTTCACTGCTTTGATTTTTCCCGTCTTGGCTTTACCTGACACTTTAGCTTTATGTAATGTCTTTCTGACTTCTGGTGTGAGTGGCTTCAGGTCAGGTTTTGTGATTTTTCTCAGCTCAGGTTTGGATGTGTCTTTCTTTTTGTCCTCTTTGGACTTGCTGTCTTTCTTTTCATCTTTTTTAGCAGCATCGTCTTTCTTTATTTTCTTGATCTCTTTCTTTTCCTTGTCCTTTTTTTCATCCATTTTTGACACCCTTTCTTTAGGATGCTTTTTTAAAGATTTTTCTTTCAAAAGTTTTTTCTTTTCTGGCAAATCAGTTTTAGATTTTATAGTTTTAGTAGGCTTCTTCTCTTCTTTTTTCTCTGATATATTTTCCTTGACAGAGTCACTCTTTGCTTCTGTGGCAGCTGACACATCATCTTGTCCTTCAGTTTCTTTCTTTGAGGCCTTGGCTGTAGTCTTCGGAGAGGATTTGAGACTCTCTTTGCTATCTGTTCTTTGTTTTAACTTGGTTTGTTTTATAACAGAGGGAGGAGCTCCTGAGGCAATGTCCTTTTGTGTGGCTACAGGATAGCGCAAGAAGTCAAGGTGCTTTAATTTTTCTAGCCCCTCTAGGATCTTGTTTTGTGGTGCATTCCCTGGGAACAGCACTCTCACAATCTTTTCTGCAGGGTTGGCAGGGAGCCAGACGACTAAGGCTGTAACTGATGTCAGGTAGGGCACAGATATTTCTCCTTCTTTCCCGTTGGGCAGCACAATGCCAGTTTTGGCCTTGCTGTTGCCAGCCCATTTCTGCATTAAAAACTGCATCTCTTTGCTCTCTTTGACAGGGTTGAGGATATACATGTCTAACCTGCCAACTCCCATCTTGTGGAACAAAGTAATGGGCTCAATGGTATTACTGACCACTCGACAGAGAGGCTCCGGCTTGATTCCTAGTTTGTTAAGGTACTGCAAAGTCAGCGAGGCTTCTTCAATGCTGCGTTTCACTTTAAGATTAGATTCTGGCATACGGAGCTTCTCTGGCACATTGAAGAATACCACACCAAGTTCAGGAGAGATCAAATTCTTCATCCAGTCACTGTAGTTGGTGGAGCCCTGAGACTGCTCCTCCTCCTGCTCGGCTATCTTCCTATGAAGCAGCCCATTGATGCCTGGTAGATTGTCAGCGCCGATGTGTGTGAGTAGAATCGAGTCGATGCGGTCCAAGTGACGAACCAGCTTCCAGAAACATGATTTCCGCTCAGAGCCTCCATCAACTAAGATGTTGAAGCCATTAACAGCAAAGAGAGCAGAATCTCCTCGTCCACCGGGAAAGATGTAGCAACATGGTTTGGACAGTTTCAGGAAGCCTCCGGACGTGGGCGGCTCCAGTAGGTCAAAAGGTGAGGGGACGTCAACCGTCTCCGAGATGTACTCTGTAAACTCAGTGACGCCCTCCATCTTGGGGAGAACAGGCTCAGGGTTCAGTTTGTACTCCAGGAACTCTCGCAGGGTCTGCTGCTGTCCCACGGAGCTCCAGCCCACCTCCCCGCGGCAGGACACAGTGAGTGTTGCCTGCTGCTTGGGGGCTGCTGTACCCAGTAATTTACTGACCTGTTGGAGGGAAATGCCAAGACACAGCTGAACCTAAAATGTGGTACACTTTCAGTGGAAAAGAATAATATAAAAAATCAAGTACACATATTTTGTGTCAAGGTAATGTGTTACGTATTTCCTTAAGAACAAAATTATGAATTGAACTGAAATCTGAAAAAGCTAGAGCCTCAATGCTCTCCTTTGCCTTCACCTTTAGGGCCGTTATATAGACAATCAGGTGCTAAACTTAGCTGCTGTAGGGGGGCTGTTCTTTTGTTTTGTTTTTTTCCAAATTCAAGTATTAAGATTAAAATGAATAGCAGAACTCGTGTTTTCAGTGCAGGGCCTGATTTTATCCATAACGGCCCTTACAGCACTAACACACGTGCATGTACATATCTTTTCATTTTCAGCTATTTTAAAACACTCATGCACATTCATAAATGAACCTTTTTTTTTTCATCAGACTGATGTTACAAGTCAGAAGACAGTAGCTTTGACTCACCCCAGGATCAGCAAAGACACGTGAAAAGGTCTGGCAGGTGAAAACCCCAGTTTGAAGAAGAAGGCCACCGTGATCTGAGCTCTGGCCACTCAAGACCAGAAGCTTGTGTCCTGCTGAGTCTGTCACTAGAGACTGGATCTGGGACACACACACAGAGAGAAAGAGAGAGAGAGCGAGAGAGAGAGAGAGAGAGAGAGAGAGAGCGAGAGCGAGAGAGAGAGGACAGTCAAAGGAGAGACAACATTGCTAAGGTAGAGAGAGAAATAGCTGCGTCACTGTCAAAGATGTGCTTTAATTTTGCCAAGGTTAACAAGATTTAGCTTTAAATACAGAAAAATGTGACAAAAACAACAGTTACTCTTACACATTGTGAACAAATGTTAAGCAGGTAATTTGCTGGGTTTCCAATCTCAATAGTTATTTTGTACTGACTTATGTGTGTCCCTACAACCTTGCACTGATAACAGTTAGAGAAGTTACGATGCTATTTTTTAACTTCCTGATACTGATTCAGACACCTGAACTTGCATATTGGCCTTTTTCAAGTACTGATCTGACGGCAGCAAGTTATATATATACCTTCTTTCTGTGACTGATTTAAATTACATAAGATTACATATCTCATTCCCAGGAGAACACTGATTATTTTTTTATATTTAATATATTCCGCTCATTCCATATCTTGGTCTAATATTTCTTTTAAAAAGATTGTGAGAGATCTTTATTAAAGATTTCTTAAAACTTCAAAATTTTTTATAATTTGCAAAAATCACAATTTATTTACAAATAACGGTTATGGTATTATTCAGCAAAACTTTTACTGAATGCGAGGAACTTTACCTCTGATACAACAGTGTCTTCTGATGGGTTGACAAGCACGACGGTCTCTAGGACATCACTTGTGTGGTGGAGAGTTCTTTGTCCTGTAGGAGAAGATTGAAACACTGTGTTAATCATTCATGAATAAATCATTTAACAGTTTGCTCCTTTATGGCCTGAAGGTTGAACAAGGTAATAAGTTGACCAACAGCGCTGCCAGATGCTGTGCCGTCTGGCCTGAAGACATCCTGCTAGACACTGTTCAGACCTGATCTGGAAAACCTCTTTGAGTCAGAGAGATTTACTATACTGCATTCTGCACCGTATTTGGGGCAAACGCTACATAGAGACAGGCAACCCACTTGTGCATCAACGAGAGAACAAAAGTTGGAATAGGAAATAGGTCACTGATATCTGTGGGGTGAAGTTTAAATTATACTCATGAGCAGAGCACACACGCTAAGTTTAGACCAAAATTTACCATTGATATTAGGTATTAAACATGATTTTTATGCTTCCCCACTACTTGACCTCTGGCTGTTGACAAAAATATACACTACTTGTAATGTTGCTGGTTGAAAATGTGTGATTTTTATATTGCAGACCATGAACAATGAAAGTCAAAGCAATTCTACATGTAAAACACTTAAAATGCATGCAAATCTGCACACTAAAACAAAGAAAACACCACAAAATGCCGTTCATTGTCGAGCACAGTTCCATACGTCCTTCTGCATATTCATCATAATTATGCATCAGCACTAAATTCCGCTCTCAGAGGTGACGTTAAGCTTTTAATTCCCCTTTGTTTCAGCACAGATGCAGGCTCTAATATTAGAGACGTATAATAATAGAAGGATCTCACTGACTCCAGCATCCACTGGGATTTTTAGTGCATCCCCTGAGTTTGCGGTGCTTTGCCATCTTTTTTCGGATCTGGGTTGTCAACATGTGTTTTTTTACATGTGAACCTCAGAGCCTCAGATACTGTTTTATATAAAGGACTGAGTTTTTATGAAATTATACTGGAGTTACAACAGCGATAAGAGTTTGAATTAAACGGATAAGAAAAGTAATTTCACACATACGTAAAGAAATGTCTCAGCTTTTATCAATAAGGTAATCAGTGCACCACTCATAAGTCTCGATCGTCTATGAGTGAGAGAAAGAGGCATAAAATAAGAAGCTGAATGCTATATTACGGAGATAATCAGAGCCATATTATCTGCTTCAGCTGAAGATTGTATTTTATGCTTTCTTAATCTTCCTCACCGTTAAAATAACTGTGATGAAAAAAAAATCAGCTGAATTAATTTGTTTTATATTCAAAGGCATTTTCCTCTTATCTAGCAAATGGTTGTTCATGTCATCTTTAAATGAAGTAATATTAGGGGGATTTTCTCGTCTCTCTGAGATTGTGAAATCATTTTGTTGACTGTCTGGGAAGCTGTCGTTGGAAACTTATCTGGGATGTTGAGAAAGTTGCATTTCACATTTTTATTTGACATATTTATCTCTTCATTTTTTCCGTTTATCTGATGATTATTTGCTGATGGTTCAAATACATACTGATCTTTCTTCATATATGACCATGTTTCATTAAAATTTTTAAACCTACTTGCTCACTATTGCTTCAAATTGAACATCCTTTTGTTCCAACACTCCTGAATGTTTTTTTTTAATTTTGTTCACTGCATCTTAACAGAATTTGGGACAAGCTGCTTGTGTCTATGACTGAACTTTTGTTTTTATTTTTCTATTACGTTTTATCCCATTTCAGCAGGTTATTTGTTCCATTTAAAGGTGGAGTCAGTAGCATTTTCCTAAAAAACAAAATACAGACCTATACAAAATGAATCCTGCTCAGTCATCACTTGTGTGCCCCAAGACGTGTGTGGTGGCGACTGTGTCTGCAGAGTTGCTGCCCACTAACTGTATTTTGATTTTTTTTGGCTTACTCAAGGTAAGGTTGAGAGGGGATAAAACATAGCAACTGAACACTATTCAGACCGGAGAATACAGCGGATGCTGACACAGCAGCTAAGAAAAGGAAATCTAGCCCTATGAGTCAAAACGACAAGCGATACAAGCTTGTTCCAGAAGGAGAGTGAATCTTGGTTTCGCTTTCAGCAGCTTTCAAGCACTGAAGGAGAGGCTGGGGGTGAAGAGTGTCGTGGATTTGGCCTGGTTTCTGTTGGACAGATAGGCACCAAACACCGCGATTAGCTTGTGCTAGCTTGCTAAATTATTGACTTCTTCAATTTGTGTTTACAAGCTGCAACGAACAACGCTACTGACCCAACCTTTAACCTTTTAAAATAACCTATAAAATTATATTGATGCTTTGTATTTAAAACTTACATAAAGCCATACAAATTGGCTGGTTTACGTTTGCTATATATGTGAGCTACGGGATATCTGAATTTTAAAATCTAAAATTAAAATTCTATGTTCATAAAGAGAGAAGCAAACCAAAGGTTGTGGCTCCCACTGTGGCCAGCGAGCTCATCAGAGAGCGATTTTTATTTGACCCCTGCATGGCGCAAGTGAGCACAGGTGATTGAGGGATTTTGTTGATGGATGAGGACAATGATACCCTTCACTGTTCTCAAATGAACCTGCTGGTCAGGCAGTCAGGAGGAGCTCTAACACTTCAGCAGATCTGCCCACAGATGTGTCCGGTTTCACAGAGCGATGACTAAGCTGCAAAGATGAGCCATGAATTCCAAGTTTGCTTTGATACTGCCAACGCTGACAGCAGCAACACGCAACACGGAGGCAACGCTTCAGACACTGGAGACACTTGCGTCAATCAGCTGTGGTATGAATTTTAAATCCACTCATAAAATGAATGAAGCCTGGAGCGACAGCACGTCCCTTTGACCTCCCGATGCGCTTTCCTCAAGTGAAACAGAGGAACAGTAACTGCATTAGCTGCTGCTGATGGCTGCCTGCAGGCTGACTGCTCACTGACACTGCAGACTGGTACAACGTGATACTACGACAACAAAGACACTCTAAGTCAGTAAAATGCTGCTGTTCTCCACCCCAGGAGGGTTCAGAGGACATCAACAATGCGGAGCGTCTGAGAGGACTGCCACTGCCACGGCAGGCTGGAGGTCTCACACCAGATTCACTTTCACTCTGAAACACAGCTAATGGACAGAAGTCAGTGTAGGTGACACTGGTGCAGAGTTTATGTCCTTATTGCTCAGCTTTCTGGCTTTTCTCTACCAGTCATCAGTAACTCAGGATTAGATAATTTTAAGTAAAGGTATTTAATACATCATTTAAGCTTCTTTGCAAATGAAATAAAGTTTACAAGTTGCATGATTTTTTTTAGATAATTGATCATTAGAAAGAAAATTAATCAGCAGCTCCTATAATAATATATTCAGCTTTTAAGTCAATTTTTAAGTAAAAATCCAAATTTCCTCTTGTTTAAGCTGATTTAATGTTTTAGTTAATTTGCTGCTTTTCTTTCTCTTACATGTTAACATGAACTGTTGGTCAACAAAAATATGTTAATTGATGACATCACCTTCAGCTTGTGGAAATTGTGATGACACCGTCAACATATTTATAGGTTGGCAGATTAATTAATGAAAAATAATCATTAGTTGCAGCTCTAATGAAGTCAGCAGCATTTAGAATCTCCATTTCGCGTGCAGTAAACATCCTGAGTAAAAGGTTTTGGGTTTAAATGCCAAAACTTTCCTTATTCAGAAGAATTTTCAGTGAAGTGAATCAGTTGCGATGTTCTGCAATACCTTATATCACATACTGCAATGCAAATATGCATGCATATCACATGTTGAAGTGCCAGAGAGGATTTTTCATCCTTATGAACCTAAATTTTCTAAAATAAAGATCTGAAAATGTCAATGAATCACATCGCAATTTCCCAAAGATCAAGTCTCTTCACCTTTGCCTCTAAAAAAAAAAGCTAACGATGATACAAGCTTTTCATACCACCTCAAGCAACATTTAATCCTGGTATTTAATTAATTTGTGCGACATGATCCAAATCCTCCTCGGAGGTGTTTCTGTTTTTACCTGCACTCCTAATGAAGACCTTCTACTACAGACAGGCAGCTGTTTCTAACAGGATATCAGAGCAATGACACTTTAGAGACAAAAGGACATGAACCGAAAGTCAACAGAGGATATTCTAATTGTTCTAAACAAATGAAAGTAAGAGTACTGAGTTAGTCATTCCTCCTCTGAAAATCTTTGCTTAAAAGGAGGCTTCTATTAAGCAGAAATTTTCATATGATTTTAAATTTTATTTTTATCTTTTGTACTTTTACTGAATCTTTGGATCAGGACGGCAGTGCTACTGTTAAAAATGACGGGCTATTCTCAGGTGTGGGTTTGTTTTATCACAGCCAGAATTTGTTACTTTTTTAGCACAACATATCCTGATATGTAAGTTGTATTGGTATGAGTTTCAATGGAAATAACAAATGAAATCATTCTGGTTAGAATAATTTTTTGACAATAAATTACACTGCGGTTCTCACATTTAACAGACTATGCTGCTCATTTACTGAGAAAGCCATAATTTACCTTTTAATGTAAAATCATTGTAAGCATCTAATCTTGTGAAAGCCTTTGCATTAC
>JAPZDX010000022.1:24253610-24264146 GCA_029783625.1 Naso annulatus | reverse complement strand
TCAAGAAAACGATCCTGATAAAAAACAATTCTCTGAGTGAAAAATTAACAAAGGGCACTCACTGGCTAACATTTTAACACTGATAAAAATGTTTAGCTAAATATCAAAGGAACAGTTCAACAGTAGGAGTGGTGTTGTAACAGGTAATTATCAAGTTCCCACATTGGAGAGCAGCAGCCATTATTTTATAGCGTTAAAACGCCCCTTTCTAAGGGAAACTGAAGTCATTACATCCATTCAAGCTATATTAGAATCCAACGCACTCCTTGGACAAAAACATTGTACCTACCAGAACACAGAAGACGTTGGTCTACTGTCGCCTCGATCAGTTAGTAAGTGTTATTGTGTGACTTCAGTGTTTAAAAAGGTTTGTTCAAATTAACCGAAGTCACACAATAGCACAGACAAACAAACCGACTGACGTAGTAACAGGCCACCAACTCTAATGTAATCATGCCAGGTAAAATACTGTTTTTATCAAAGAAGTCTGGTGACTTTGGAAAGAGCATTTTAACTGCTTCGACTTACCATCGCAAAAGATTGTCTGGCGGCAAGGTGAAGCTTTGAAAATATTGTGTAAACTTAAAATGATTCTGATTGTTTATACATGCTTTCTTTCAGATGGACAAAATGAATTTTGTTGATGTCCTCATCCACAGCATTCATTGCTTCATAAACTCCTGCTGCTTCTCCGAACTGGAGGCATGCCGACCACCATCCACTGTAGGCAAAACACTGGCTATGAATGAGCAACTCTAACAACGTCTTCAAAACCATCCAAACATCCAAACGATCCCTTTATTAGCTTATTCTTTGTGTGTTACTGACAAATGTCAGGTTTGTGTACAAGCTTTGCCAGATTTTTTACTTACAAAAATAATAAATGTGTTCAGCCCGAAGTAAACTGTCAAAATGGGGAAGAAAGTCAAGATGGTTATCAATTTATCTCTGCACTGCGTCAGACACACCTTAATTTAACACATCTGCACCTCCTACAAAGTCCACACACCACCATTACAGTCTTTTTCTGTGTTTATCCTGAAGGCTGGAAAACACATGAAAGAAAGGGAGCAATTTAAACACCTTAAAAGAGAAGCGTTCCTTAAAAAAAAAAAAAGAAGAAGAAGAAGTACAAGTCTTGTTCCAGGCAATTTTTAAATTATTTGAGGTATTTCTATGTTTACTAGCAGAGAAGCTCATTTTCTTTTGTGAAGTAAAGCAGTCACTGTTGGGCTAAGTAACTAACACAAAGACTGAGGTGGTATGAAAGACTGACATTCCTCATCATACCAGTCTTTTCACCCTTTGCTCTTTAAACTGCAATAAATAACAAGACAGTTACCAGAACTTACAACCCAATGATGTGGGCGCCAGCCTTGAGGGTCTTACTGCATCCACAGTGATACAAACAGTGTGAAGCTAAAGCCTCCTCAGGCAGGCGAGCGTCTGTTCCTCAGCTTAAATGTGTTTGTTTAGACAGTCCTTTTGAAGAGCGCGATGTTCAGCCAAGTTGCCCTCATCTATTCATCCCTGAGGCTTCTTCACTGGCGTCCCAGACAGAAAGCAGGCATCATCCTCTCACATAAAGTGACTTTCAGGCAAAAGCAATTTGAGAATCTCATGCTCAGTTAAAAAAGGAGACTTATGAAAATGCGGCTGATTATTTTTACTTACTGTTTAAAAATACCTCTTACTTCTACTCAGGGTTTACTGCTTCACTGATTCCTCCTTTCTATTACAGCTGAATCAATCCTAAGCACTTGCAGCTTCTTATCATATTGGTTAGTTTTCTGACTCAGTAAATATGCCTGTGATCGGGAACATCAAAGCAGTGCATGTATTAGCATATCGTTGTGATATATTCCAGCAGTTCACTCTGTTTCAGAGAAACACATGGCAGTAGACCAAAATTAAAACAAGACACTTGATTTGTGAAATTTCAGTGAATGTAAAGATTTAAATCCACTGCGTCAATGCTCTAAAAAAGCATCATGATCAGAGGGCTGGCACTAAAAAAGAAAAGATCTTTCCCACTTGAGGAAATATATAAGTGTGTGTGAGTCTATCAATTTTTCTACTGTCTTATAGTTAGCTAGTTTTTAATGTAATTATAGCTCAACTAGTCTAGACCAACTAGTCAGAGCCAGCCCCATCTCCACAGCCCTGGAGAAAGCTGCACCCATTACCAATCTGCTATAAATAAAAAATAAGCTCCCTCGTGTTTGTATTTCTTCAACTAATCACAATCGTCTTGAATTGCTGAGTCAAGATGCAGCAAAGGTTACCATGTAAAACAGGAGCACGCAGATAGTGGAAGGGAAGGAACATCTTGAACAAAATGGTCACAGAATAGCAGGCTTACACATACTGTGAGGCAAAGGCCAAGCTCATTATAAATGACTGGATGAAAATATGTTTGTCATTATTACTCTTTTTTTTTAGATAAATACAAAGAATAAAACATTTTAAATAAGAATCGCTAAAGGTTTGGCTGTTAAAAAGTTTTGACCAAGACACATGCTGAGCGGGACATTTTACAGTTGAAAAACAAACAAATCAGTGCATCTAGTGAACAACGTTAAAGTTGGGCTAAGCAGTTTATCTTTGGTGCCATCGAGCAACAATTCAGGAGGCCTGGAAGAAACACTAGACTTGTATTCAGATCGTGACAGAACTCTCGGCCAATTTCAGAGAGAATGTGTTCCTGCTGGCTGCTCTACGGTGCGATTTTTAGCCACAGGTGACGTCACTACAAGCTGATTGGCTGTTGAAACAAGTGACGTGCCTTACATTCTAAAACTGGCCTCCGGCGACTTGACAAGCTGAGTTGCAGGCAACACTGTCAGTCGGCTTGAGTCAAGCTGAAACAAACCAGTTTACACCGCTGCAACTTCTCCTGCAGCCGTTTGGTCTCGTCGTGACTCTTTGGTGCAAACTGGCCTCAAAAGAGAGAGAGCAACAGCAAAGCCGGAGCCGGATAAAAAACAGGGACGAGGGGGTACAGTGGAGTTAAAAATTTTGCCCAAAGATACATCTTGAGTAGGAGACTTAACATTGACTCTTAAGTTTATGAAATGGCATAACCATTTCTAAACTTGCTCAAACATATCTTTGTCAATTCTTGTTACTCATAAGCAAGATGTGACAAAATGTGACGTGGTTAATAGCAGGGATATCTGTGTTAACCAAGATCATACGACTGCAATGATCCATTTTCTTGACAGAAATAACTTTGGTGGTAGTGTAGACGTGCTGGACGTCATGTGCCCCCCTTCTGTTGCTTGACTTGAGGATCTTGGGAGGTGAACTCGCCCTCCCCCATCACTCCTGGTTCTTGCATGACTCTGTTCGTAACTGAAAGGCCCAGAAGGAAGGAAGGTCATTTGTCAGACAGAATTCAATGTTTCTGCTCATTTCGGCTCTTCCTCAGCTGACCTGCTTGTTATAAATATCCACGTTTGAACTCCCCAAACGATAGCGCTCTGTTTAAAAGCGACGAAAGCGGAGCACTGATCGTACGAGGCCCAGCCGCTGCACTGCTCCAGATAGCATGTTCCACATTTACAGCGGCGAGATGGATGAGGAGGGTTCAAGGAAGTTGAAGACAGCAGGTAAATGTACTTCGGAGAAGACAGACTCTAATATGGTTAGGTGTCCAGATGAACAAACTGTAAAATTAAAGTCACCACTCATGTTACCACAGCATAAGGTCACTGCTCAGAGTTTAGTTTCAGCCGCCTGACTGTATGTCAGACAGGGAGCAGAAAGTGATTCAGCACCAAGGACAGCTCCTCTTCAAAAATGTCATAATTTTAATGTAAGGCCAGGCAGACAGCCTACATCCTTTTCTTCACATTTAAAACCACAAGTGTGAGGGAAGATGATATTTTGCTATGAAGTCATCAACACTAGCACATCAATGCACAAGGTCAAACAATTCATTGTTGTTATAATGCAGATTTTCAGCCTACAACCCTGTCAACAACTGAAACAAGGTAACATTTACTGTTACAGCCAAGATGATGTGTCAGTTACTAAAAAAGTTCCATCACAGGAGTTTTTACGTCTTTCTCAGCCAGACTTTTCCTCCTGAGAGACACATCCATGTTGCCATAGATTTAAGCCATTTTTAATGGTAATTTTTGCACTAAATTTTAACTGAAAAAAGAAGAAAAATAGTGATAATGTCATTTTTCTGGTGTTTGTACCAAGAACGTTTTCCCCCCTTAATTTATCGGTAACTGGCTCTACCTCCTGAGCCACAGCTGCCCCTCTCCTAAGATAAAAAATGTATTCTTGACCAAAGGGAACAGTGTTTGAGTTTTAAGGATTTAGCACTTACTAGAAAACACTTCACACAGTCAGACTCAGACAGCCTTAAAAGGGAAGACTGGAGAGGTGTAAAACATCACACTGGGAACACGACATCAATTGGTAATGACCGAACAAGAAAAACCTGAAGCAAACAGCAGCGGCTGTTTTGAACAACAGACCAAAACCTGTCAAAGCCTCGAGGAAGAAATAACTGAAAAATTATACTTTTTTTGACCAAGTACCTCCATGATATGACAATATTGTACATATTAGTTCAAAAGTACTTTGGGTACTTTCAAAAAATATTAACACCACTCCATTTTTGATCAATAATCAATAGTAATGTAGACATAATGACTAGGTGGGTGAAGGCAAGTATTAAAACAAGTAGAACTGTCTGATAAGAAAATTACAACACTTAACTGTAATGCATCAAGGAAAAACACCATTAATTCCATATCACGAATCATGATATAACGATATATAATATCCAAGACGATATACGGTCTCATATCTCAATACAATACAATATCTTTTTCTTGCCCAGCCCTAGGGCCACGTGTCGTATATCGTATCCTTTCATTATTTGTCCTGCGATTCCCACCTCTAGTCAAGACCAACAAATGAGGCCTGAAAAGCTCAGAATGCTGCAAGTGAGCCTTTGATCCTAGATAATGTTAAATATTTATATAGTAAATCTATTCACTGAAAATAAAATGAAAATAATTTTGTAGGTGCAGCTTACTAAATATCGCTTTGCTGTATCTCTGTCCTTATTGCAAGTAAAGTAACAAGCAAGTTAATGAAGCCAAACTGATGCCTCAAGTTTCATCTTTATACACAAGTCAGATCAACAGAGGCTGACTGAAGCTGACATCAAAAACTTATTACCCTGCTCTTAATCTCATTTGCCTAATGTGGCTCATTCCTTCCCTCAGACTCAGAGAACTATTGTCTGAGTTAAGAGATGAGGTGGTGTGAAGTGGGTTGGAAAATTAAAGAAGCAAGTACAGACCCGGCTGTCTGCAGGCTCATTTCAGCAACCCATCTCCACCCACCAGTAAAGTCATCCATCAAACCTACAAGTTCAACTATTTGTTTGTGTCCAAATGCATAAAGTCACTGCTGAGTCACTGCTGCGGTCTGCAGCAGTGCAAACCACTGAGACGGTAAGACACACCAAATTAATCTAATGTCGCTGCGAACAGTTATCAGATTGGATTGTGCAGAAAAGAAAAATGGAAGGATACAGATTAATTACTGTTAGCTGTACTGTAATTAGTTTTTAATCTGATCAAACTAGACACTCAAATATATGTTTGCTTTCTGCTGTTAACTGTAACTGAATTCATAATTGTTTTGATAAATAGGGCCTGACTGATATATTGCCTACCCAGTAGTAACATCCAGCATACACAAATATATTGTTATCGGTGTACATGTTTTCCAATACGCGCTGTTATTAAAACTGCTTTTAAGGCCTAAAAAAATGCTTAGAATAATGACTTAAAATGGTGTAATTACACAGTTTGTCCAGCAGAGGCAGTCTGTTATTTAACAACCACGAAGTGTTAGCTGTTAAGTGACAATGTTTGAAATAAAAACTTTATTAAAATGTAATATATCCTGCCTCCATTACATATCTTTGTCACAAGCATTTGATAACCACATTCAGTCAGCATTATACATATAATATTTGTTGATATATCAGATATCTGAATTTTCTTCAGTTATTTAATTATTTTTAGGCTTCTTTGGCAGCACTTTGGTCAACTGTGGTTGATTTTAAATGTGCTATATAAATTAATTTGACACTGACATTCACATCTGACATTTCTTCATGACAGGCTGTGATGACAGCATCAGCATCAGCCTGAACAATCCCATATTGGTCAGTTCCTAATGGTGAGTGTCTTTTTTAGAAATAGGTGTGATTGTCATGCTGACAGAAGCAGGACCTCTCTGATTTAACCCAAGGAAGGATTGTCATGTTATGGCTCTAACGTCCATTGAAGGAGAGGAAGAGAAAGGAGGGAGAATTTTTGAAACTAAGTTGAGGAAGATGCAGAAGGAATGATGCTATACTGTAAGACACTGCTGGAGTCAAAAAAAGGGATAAAAATTCGACCACCAACAACTGCTTGTGTTCACTTTTCAACCTGAATGACCACAACGAAGTGCAGGCTGGCTGACAGAGCCAACGGAGCTCGTAAGCAGATAAGCCTGCTAATTAGAAGGTAAAACAGTGACCCGGCTAAGCTGGTGAGAAATACACACACACACACGCACACACACACCTCCAGAGTTATAACACTCACCAAAGAGCAGATCAGGTCACACTTTCAGGTCTAATGCAAAGCGTAAGGAGAGGCGTAGATTACGAGGTGGCTAGCCTTAGGATTAATCACGAGCCCAGGACAGCATAGCATTGTAAAAGTAAGCATAGACCAGACTGTCAGCAAATATAATCAACTCTCAACAGCTGAAAACTTTTTCCTCCAAATGATGAAATCTATTTCAATTTGATCAAATATACCTCAACAGACACAAACGTGCTTACTGAAGCACAATCACTGCGATTGATTCATATGAGCAACAGGAAGCCAGAGTCTTAGTTTCTGATGCTAATCCCGGTCCTGTGATTTGGCAGCACAGCATCATTGGGCTGCTAAGCCAGTTAAAGCCTCTATGCAGAAACAGCTAGCATTCTAGGAAAAGAACAAAAAAAAAAAACAAGCAACAAACAACAACAATTGATCAGCAATGAATAAAAGACTTGATAATTTATGTCCAACCCTTTTTGGTTGAGACCTTGAGATCTATGTGTTCCTTTCTTTTTTTAAGGAAGTTTCTAAAATAGATGTTGCTACTTTTCCTAAAGATCAAAAAGTTCAAATAAAGAATAAAATCCAAGTTAAAGCAAATAATGAAATGGACAAAACAAATAGCAGCCGATCAAAATCAACAACAAGACACAGACAAGTGCGTAGGTGCAGAGAGGGAGGATGTCATTTGTTATAAGCAGGAATGTTCCTGATTTTTTTTTTTTTTTTTTTTTGCTAAAATCAAAATAATAACCAATCATCTTCAACAAAGGCAGATTTTTTTTTTTTTTTTTTAATTCTCAATTACCCCTGTGATCATTTTCAACTTGTTTTGCAGCAATAACTCAATTCATAAAGTCATAAAAAACTTGCACACATTCTGACCGAGAATGTTATGCTTGGCTGGTGGACATTTTCATCTACAACAATGAAAAAGTTATTTTAGGACACTGCTGTCACACAGACTCTACCCAGGATTAGCAAAACCCTTTCCCCTTGCTGAAAGAGTCCTAGAGGGAACACTGTAATCTTCCTGCTGATTTCTATGGCACATTGTTGCTACATAAATTGTATATTATCAGTGTGCTAAGTCGACGTGCTAAGTTGACAACTTAAGTGTAAGTGGCCTGCTCGGGACCTGGAGCCAAACAGTGAGCAATGAATCTGCAGCTTAAACAAGCACAGTTAAAGTGGGACACATCCGGCAAAAACTTGAAAAATGCAAACCTGCAAATTCGGTTTAACTGTCTTTTATTCATCCATTTGTTTTTTGTAATAGCACTGTAAAGAAATCACAACAATGCAGTGATCAAGATCGATTTAATCTTGTTTTTGAGATGTTGATTTAAGCCTTAAAATAAAACTGTGCTCAGATTTTACAGCAGTTCACCCTAAAAACAAGTTTCTCACACCAAACACCGTCCTAACTACCTTCAGACTGGGTTCACTCAAACTCATCATCGGGACATGAGTCATTACCGCGTGAAAAACTGAGGAGATGAGAGACAAGAATGTTTGCCAACTGACTGAATTAAGTGAAATTACTGCTTCACTAACTTCTGCAGTCTCTTTAAGGCACCTTTACACCTGATTTAAAGCAGGGCTTAAGTCTTAGTCCGCTGTCACCACGTCTGACACATTAAAAGAAAAAATCAATAGACGGAAGAGAGGAAGAGAGAGGGCAAGGAACTGTTTATGAAAGAATCACAGCTCCTTGTTATTTGGTATGTTAACAGACTGAAGGCTGTTTCACTCAGAGCTGGTTCAACTTCAACATAACAGATTTCCAAATCTCCTTTCTGTCCTCCTTGAAGGGCCTCTGAGCTCATTTTGTTTGTCTATAATTCAGTCTTTGTTGCTGCAGACTGCCATGGTGATGGGCGACTATCAGCCACACACACCCTCACACACACGCACTTATGTTGCACTATTGTCTTTGATTTTGGACTAAAGTTTCAAGTAGTCAGCTGCTTTTAATGTGACTGTTTTTCAGAGCAGATTTATTGTCTGATGTTAGTTTATCACTTTTCAAAAGAGCAGTGACAAGTTTATTTTTCAATATTTAATATTTGTCAGTATTTTTATATCATGGTCGCGACAAATTTATCAACCAAGTTTTAGAGATTTGTTTTAGTTTTTTGTTTAAAAACTAAATCTCAATGTGAAAGAAATGAATACTGACTCATATGTCTTCATAAAGTGTACGATACTCTCAATACTGGTTTCAAAAACTCAGTATTGGCTTGACTTTACTACTTTAATGCCCAAAGTTTCAATTACTAAAAGAACTTAACAGTAATTAATCGGGAATGCCCTTGATGGCATTTACCTTCAAACTGTCACATTTGCTGATTAAATGACAGTAATTTTTGTTATTAATTAAAAGCAGTTAAATGAATTAGTCTACTGAAAGACCTCCATGATAAGGTGCACAGGAGGAGAGGCAGAGCGACAGTGAGAGAAACAAACAGACCCAAAGGCCGACTGACCACCCTGAGTGAGGAGAAGCATGAAAATGCAGCGAGCGCTGCTGCTAGAAAAGGGCAGCGGGAGGATATTGGCAAAGTGTCGCCGTCTCTTAGAGTCCAGCTCACAGCGCGCCAGCTATGACATCACTGTTACCCCCTGTACTCCTCCCTCCATCTAAAGGCCTAAAGAGGAGCTGAAAGCAGTTCAATCAACACACACACACACACACACACAAGCTGCCAAAACATCACGCTAAAATGTGTCAGAGCTTCTTTTTGAGGCCACCACAAACATTTCCCCCGCTGTTTGACAGTATAAATACCCACTGAAATGGGCCTTTTGTGTTCAGACTGAATCTAGAACAAGAAGTCACATTCAGACATGTCAGCACTATCTGTCCTACATGAGCTGTGTGTGAATATAAATGTGTTTAATAATGGAAAATTAAACCTCCAGTAAAATCCTACATGGATTTGGCAGATACTTTCATTTTGAAGGGGAAAATGTTATCAGCTAGGGTGTTAAACTTCCTACTTTTCTTATCTTTTTAAAACGTGTTTAATGTATTTTCATGGAAACAAATTTATAGTATTTGTACAGTTTTCTGTTAAAGAAAATGAATGAAGTTTGGCAAGTTTTCTTTTAAGCTTATTTTGCTTTTAGTTCTAAACGTTTCGATTTTCCCTGTAAGTCTACTTTTGGTGTTGTAGCTGTATTGTGATGTTTAACTTAAAAAAGTGTTAAGTGAATGTATTGTTTTTCTTTTACTATTTAAACTAGTTTTATTTTTCTTTATATGTAAATCTGTGAAAAGTGCAGTTGTCAAGACATATGTGGCCGCTGTTCTGTTGTAACAGTGCTGGCTTGCTTGGAGCAATAACTCATCATGCTAGCATTATCACAAAGTCACAGAGAGCAACGATTTGATGTGATATGCTGTGATATTTTCCTGAAAAAAACCAAAAGGTTAAATTTTAATGACAACTTTGTTTATTTGTGTGTAGTATATATAGCACATAATTTCATTACTATCTCTCTCTCTTTTCTTTTTTTGGCATTTCATTGCAAAGACAAAAATATTTCATGAGACTGTGTAAATACTTTATGTCTTCAGAACTCAAGTTAATTTACACTGATGTCATTTGAGGTGTCTTGCAGTAAAGTTTTAAAAGAAAACAACATGATTCAGACACTTGCAACGTTTAGCTCGAGAATATGTGACTCATAGTTTTGTCTAAAAGCAGACAGTGGCTGAGAATATGCAAGACTTTCTTACAGCTTATTTTTTACTATGAAACACTGACATTAATGTATGAAGCATCATTACACACACACACACACACACACCCGCACACCCAAAGTATATTAAAAAAGAGCACCATTCACTGAACAGGCTCATGTTTTTGGTGAACTTTCCAGCCAAAAAAAC
>JAPZDX010000022.1:24212114-24224308 GCA_029783625.1 Naso annulatus | reverse complement strand
TCATCACTTTCCTGCTGAATGTACCCATTAAATGGAAAATGATCGCCACGGAAACTTTGTAGGAGACGTTTAGATCTAAGATCAATACAGACTGTGACATCTATATTCTTTTTCAGCTGTGCTTCAACAGCCCCTCATCATTCTCTGAAATTAAAGTCTACCTTTAAAAATGTCTAAGGTTATAAAGGATGCAATACTGCATTCACACGGAATCAGGAGGACGGCAGTCAGCGAACCAGATGTCATTTAAGTAGATGAGAGCAGGATGGTCAAGGCAGTGAACGCCGGCAACAGCAGAGGCAGATGGCATTGTCATCCAAAGTTAAAATATTTTAACTTTTTGATGCAGTCAATGACAAAATTTACAACCGGATGTTATGTTAATCCTCAAATGCCTAACGCAAGGAGAAAACATGTCTGGTCTCGACAATGAGAAGGAGATTATTTGGGGCAATAACACCCAGAGTTGTATCTCCACAGCCTGAAGACCTACTGAGATGTCACATGAAAAGCTGATTCAATCAGCTCTGTGCTGATTGCCCTCCTAAACTTAATGTTTTGGAGCAAATTTAACTTTCATTTTATGTTTGCGACAGAAAATGAAGAGAAAGCTGCATTTTACAGCTACATAAACAACTAGAATAGTCACATAAAATAATAGTCCGAAAAAGTTTTTTTGAAAAATATATTTTATTCCATTCTTTGCAAACAATACAACATCACTGTAGCAACATAATTTCATTTTGCCATCCTTCCATTCCGTCAGACTGCTTGTTTTTTTTGGTGCTGTTCACGAGCTGTCTCCCACCGTCTGCCTGATTTCATGTGAATGCAGCATAAGTCCTAGAGAGTAGGTTAGTAAGGTAAACAATATTAAAGTCAACTACATCCTAAGAAATCTGTGGTCAATGTGACAAAACAAAACAAATTAAAAATAAATAAAGAAACAAACAAACAAAACAAACTACAAAAGCTAAAGACTATCAGAGACTGAAGCACTCCTTCAAAAGTGAATACACACAACACTGGGTCAGGCTTTTCTGTGTTTCTGCATTAGTAGCATTAGCATTTGGTTTCTGAAGGTTTAGAATTACACGCACAAGGAGAGATAAGATAAACAGAGCTGTGAGCAAACACCGACAGTCTGTTGGATCCAGTAGTAATCTAATCTTTGCTCACAGTCAAAACCAGTAAATCCCACTGATGACTCAGTGTGTATCAGTTATGTTGTCACACGGACTTGTACTATGTCACTACAGTCTGAAAACAAAACATATTTCTTATTCAAGGCTAGAACAGAGAGCAAAGGAAATGTTATTAAAAACAGGCGTACCGTGAAATGTGAAGACATAATTAAGCTATTTTGTTATTTTAAATAATAATGATGCTTTGAAATGTTTCATACTGCCCACTTAGGAACACCCTGAAAAAACAAGATTAATTTGCTGGTTAGTATAAACGTGGAGATGTGAAAGATTAACATGGAACAATAAATAAAGCTTTGTCACAATCAGACCATTTTAACAGCTGGTAGCATTTTAAATAGAAAAGTAAACCTAACACTGTTTCTCAGGTTTTTCAGTTGTTGCTGTCATGAGGGATAGAAAATGTTATTTTAATAGCAGCCAGCCCTGGAATAGATTAAGAAATCTAAAAAATGTACATCACTAAACACCTCCATATTGTGTATCCCCTTTAATTAACTGATAATTGCCCCTTGGGGAGAACAAGTGCGTGAAAATCGTTACGAGCATCAAGAGAAAACAAGGACAAGCTGTCAAAGATTAATTCCCAGCTGGTTCAGCATTGTAGGGTTTTATTTAATAATGAAAAATCCAACAAAAAATGACATTGAATATTTCAAAAGGGAAGGTGACACAAGGAAGAAAAAAAAGTGGCAGTGGGGATCCAAAGGTCTTGTTTAGAAAAAAGTAAATGAACTAAATTTCTATATTTTTGAGATCCTTGTAAAAGAAGGTCATCATCTCTTCCTAAAAAGGTATATTTCGAAAATTACAATATGAATATTCTTTCAAAGGTAAATTAAATGTAAGTCTGTACAGCTAAATTTGAGATGTAAGCCAGAACATTTTACCATAGTCACTACAATACTGAGCATATTTATGATTCACAACAGCTTTGCTGAGCTTGCAGCACAGGAGCCCATCATCTTTCTCTAACTAAAAAATCTAAAGAGCACCTCAGATAACTGAGGGAAAAAATAGAGCATAATCGATACACTCCATTCACCCAGACCTTCCCAGACTTTATCAGTAAACCGATCAACCCTCTCTCACCTTATCACCTCATTTTCAACGGACAGGAACGACCGCTGCTGCCATTTTCCCACAATGGACATTTTTCCACCGACTCCTAGCAATGTGATCCTCTTATCTATTTCTGCACTGCAGCCATCGGATTGCTCTTCATTGAAGTGCTATCAATCTGCCTCATGTGCTGTACTCAAAAAAAGGGGGAGTAATCAATACTCTCAACCTCCATCCTTGGTCCTCCGGCCTCAGCTACCTCAGGCTGAGAGAGGGATGAGGCATTCTTCATCATCTCCCATATCAGTTTGGGAAAGCTCACTGTTACTTTTTAACACCACATACTGTGTATATGCATGCTGAATACTAATGGTGCTCCAGTACATTGTGTTACAAGCAGTAAAGTTTTGCCTTGCATCTAATCTGAGAAACTACGTAAGTGTAGACTTTATGTTACATTGCTAATTAAAGTGACACAATGGATATCGGAACTTTCCTGCTCCCTAATATCGCTGTGATGTCCCATTTCAGTTGGGTCCTAGAGGAAAAAAAAACATTTTTTCCTCTTACAGATAAAAAGCCTAATTCATGAGCTTTAAAAAACACATTTGCCCAATCCAAAGCATTCGGAGGTTTTGCCATTGCAGCCTTACTTGGTCTGGTATGACTGGTAGCTTTGGGTGGCAAATATTTTTGCCAAATTTGGGAAAACATGATGTGGAAGTTGCTGCGCAGCTCACAAAACTAGGTCAGATTGTTGACTTTGTGGCTCTGTTCTACTTGGGCTGCAGGAGAATGGTTTAGTCAGTATTAACCAAAAAAAAAAAAAAACCTCCAACTGAGAAGACAAAGATCTTCATCTGCAAACTATCAATTATTGTCAATGGAAAATTCTGAGACAGACAACACTGGCTGACAAAAAGAATGCACTGTGGAGAATTACCACAGCAGTAACCATGTGGTGAAAAAGATGTGGTACAAAAAAGTCCTCACTACACTGTATGAGGACAAGTGCACCAATTAAAAGCTGTTTTTGCTTTTAATTTTAATCTACAAGAGGTGTCAGTGTAAGATGTGGGCACAGGATGGGAGACAAGTGTTTACCTAAGGTTTACATCTTGTCTATCTCCAAGGAAACACTCATTTTTGACTGCCAGCCTCCATAAAAGCACCAACATGAATCAGAGCTGCAGGGAGGATGCTTAAGGTCAATGGACTCTGAAACGATGACACTCACAGGTCCTTCTGTCTGAACGCTGTGCCATCATGCTATTTCACATTACAGGACGGTGCCTACGAAATCTAATACACCATTTAGAAATCAATACAGCTCCTTTTAGAGCAATACAAATACAGTCAACCATGACCTATTATGGCTGAACAGCATCAGCAGACTGAGGGAATTATTCGCTGAAATATCTGGATGTTTTATCAGCGGTTGTATCAATAAACAGCAGTTGTAAGCACAAATGGAGGTGACTCACTTTGGTTCACATGAGTGGAGGAATGTTTGTGTATAAATGTAACACAGAAGGACAGACTGGATGACAGATGGACAGAGAATACTAATAATGTTTATCGTTTCACAGGAATTCCTTTGTTTCCTCTTCAGGTATTTGCTTTCATTGTTGAAAAATGTCATGCCGTTTTCTGCTGAATGCTGCTACATACTTTCCACTTGCCACCAGTGCAGTAATAATCTATCCTGTGCTTGTCTGTCTCATCTTATTTGTGCTTATGTGTGTATACAGCATGTCTCTGTTTGATCCCACCAGGCCCTTACCTGGCAGAAGATTGAAATAACTCCCTATTCAGCATCTGCTGTACTTTCAAACTGGGCTCTGAGCCCTAAATGATTGCGACATAGACACAAGATGAAGGCTCACACAGAGAGAGACGCACACACACATGCACACACTCAGACAGGCCTAACTCTGCAGGGCTCCCTGAACAGTCGCCATGGTGATAATACACACAGTTCAGCTCTGATGCAATGCAGATGGATTAAATATCCAACAGAGTCACTGCTGTCAATTATCCTTCATTCTAAAATGGGTTGACATAGTTTCTTACTTAAAAATTAATGAGTCTGACTGTTTCACTTTTAGGTCAGTTCTAATAAATGCATAGCCAGTGAAAACATAAACAAATAAATATAATAAATGTAACTGTCAGACAATTGGAGACAGAAGATGCAAATAAGTTCAGAATCTCTGATCACAAAACTGTGAATAAGCTTAGAGAACAATATGGATAACATCAATTCTCTCGTCACAATACTGGCATTATATTGATACGCTAGTATCAAAGGGATACCTGACAATGAAAAGTCGGTCATTATCTACTGACCATCATGCTGATCGAAGGTCGGTTGAAGGTTTTTAGTCCACTAAACACTGCTGGAGTTTTACAGGAAAAAGGCGCAGCAGTCATCTCCCAAACAATGAAGCGAAGGGTGAACCCAAGTGTCCGGAAGCCTTGACGTTAAAGGTGTAATGATACGTTTAAACAACGATACAATGCAAATATGATACATGGTTGGTGAAACGTTACAAGAACAATATGAGCTCATTTAGAGTGATATGATACTCTGTGATACGATTTAATGACTAGTAGGGATGGGCGTGACTTAGCACTGATCGATAACTGATCGGTAAGGATTTTGTTGATCACGTTAAATTTCTAGCGATCAAACGTAACGTAACATAAATACAGGTTGTGCTGTGCAGCGTGAGTCCTAAAGCGATGTAATGAATTTCACTCTGTGGCAGAAATGAGACATCTTACCAAAGGGGGGCGGTACTACTTTTAGGAGACAAAGAAAACAGAAATACTCAGCTGCCTACGCGCTGCTGTCACAGCTGCTGCGGATATCAAATGTAAACATGAAGAGGTCGAGGCCATTTCGAACTAAGAAAATGATGAAGTTTGTCACGAACACCATGAAGCTGTGTATACGTACAACATGACAACAACCCCAACAATGTACGACTTCAACAACGTAACGTTACATCCGACCCTGCTTAACATCGATGCATCCTCCGCTCAACCCACCATCACCTCCGTCTGAACAAAAAGGAGCCGCAATGGAAGTGTCTAAGTGTGCTGTAGCCTTGGAGCTCAGCTGCTTTTACATTACATGCTCACACATTACATGTCTTTTTAAGTAAAACATTTAAACTTAAACTGACTTGTCTAAGAAGACTATTGTTGGACTATAAATTCTTCCTGGAGTAAAGATTTAATTGAGGAGGGATGCGCTGTATTTTTTGTTTCCTGTCATTGGCATTTTTAATCTAAAAAATAATGATTAAATTGATAATTGATCATTCATTTTCACGATGATCGATCAAGGAAATTTCTTAAAATGCCCATCCCTAATGACTAAAAATTGATACAGTAATTTTTTTTTTTTTTTTTTTGCTAAAAATGGGGGAAAAGAAATTGCCTATTTCTGTGCAGTGGCAGAGGAGGTAAAACACTGGAAAACGTGATACACTGAACTACACGAACATTCAGTGCAAGGTCTCTATCAGTCTGTGTGGACAGCATGCGGGGACTGAAAATCTCTCATTCTTCGTTCTTCTGCTGCTTCTCTGCCATGATCCACTATCATCTGACAGAATGCTGCTGATGCAATACGAATGTCCAGACCTTGGGTAACATTTGCAACTATTAACCATTATGACTGCAAAAAACACATCCATATAACAATGTTTAGTGTGCTAAATACAAGGCACTTCTTAGTTTCTATACAATCGATTTTTGGTTGGAAAAATGATTTTAGGCCGATACAAGTCACACAAGAAGGATTATTTGCCTTTTACCTATGGATGTAGTTTGATCATGTGAATATAAATTAATAAGTCGATACATCCATGTAGCGTTACACCTGTACTTAACATGTCAAGTCATTTTGAAAAACATCACTGACTCCATGTTTTTAGCCTCATTTATTACTGTAGTCTGTGGCTCCTTCGATGGGAGCCGTGCTCACACTCACCGTCTGAAGCTCGTATGGGGTGAGATCAGTGAGAGCTCACAGTATCTGCAGACCTGTGTTGATGGTGTACCCAGAAGCTTCCCTCATACACAGCAGAGAAAGAAAAACGCTTGCACACCGTGACTTTTAACATAACGTTTACGGCCACCGTGCGAGCTTCGGACGGTATTTGTGTGTGCGTACACATGAACACGGCTCCCACCTTGGGAGCTACAGGCTACAGTGAACAGTGAGGTCAAAAACATGACATCAGTGACGATTTTCAAAACAACCTGGCATGTCGAGGCGTCAGGACACTCTGATTCCTTCGGACGAGCAGTATGGAAGCATTTTATGGTTTGGTACTTTTTTTTTTTTACGCTTGAATCCTGGCCACCATTCACTGCAAATGTTTGGGAGATTACAACAACGCCATTTTCCTGGGAAAGCCCAGCAGTGTTTTGTGCACAAAAACTGAATTTTTTATTTTGGGATGATCGATTCCTTTAAAGACATGACTAAATTAACCTTTAGTTTGAAGGAATCGTAGGCAGCCTTTTGGAACTACACATTTTCAGGACTGCATCTTGCTGCCTTAGACATTTGTGAACATTTGAAGCTCCAAATAGCAGAAACTACCTCATAATGCAGAAATCACGTGACATGACATCAGGAAGTGCACACTCACAGTCAGTCCAGCTTAACTACTGAGATGATTTGTACCAGAGAACATTTGCAGTATATAAGAGGATCTCCTGAAAAATAAGACCAGCTTTGTCATTCTGATAATTTGCATTTCCTCCCCTCAATTAGCACAACCACAGAATCTTCATTTTCATAATTAGCACATCTACAACATGTCAGATAAGAGAACAGAGCACTAATGTGTTTACATTAAATCCTTGCTGAATGCGCCCTTGTGAGTTCCAGATCGGTTCCTTAAAGGCTCTACAGTGTATTGAATGCTTTTCTCAGAGTAAGTGACCTGAAATGTGCTCATGACGGCTCCATCGGCTCAAAACATGACATATCACACTGACCTCTGACCTCGGACGAGAAGTGGGCAGAGTGACGAGTTATAAACAGCTGCAGCTGCTGGTCAAGGTCGCAGCACTTGAGGTCGACGTCCCAAGATCGAATTCCTGCCGGAGAGGAAGAGAAAGACTGCTTGAGAACAAAATCACAAAGCACTGAAGGACAGAGATGAGTGAAACTGAGCTATCTGGTGATCCTGAGGGACAAGCAGACTTTTAATGTGCAGGTTAGTAATGTCCCTTGCTCGGTTTTTGTGAATTGAAAATAACCGTTTTGCCAGATGCTGCTGCAGCATTTTGCCTCCCTCCTCCTCCATCCTCTCCTCCTCAACTGTTTAAGCTGCAGGGAAGGTCAATGAGCCATAACTACAACATGCATTTCTCCCATCAATATTACTCTCTTCAAAGACACTGTTATCATATTGTATAGGTACACACTACTCAAGTTTGTACTTCATACAACAATCATTCTGTACAACCACAGTGTCAGTCTGATACCTTATTATCACTGAGGGCTTAAATATGAACAAAACAGCTTTCACACAACGCAACACATCTACATTTTTATACAATAAAAATTTAGATTTTTCCATTCTTTGAATTGTTTATCAGTCTTTTACTGCATCAATATTTCAATAATCTTAAAACATTTCAAAGCATAAAGCAATTCAAGTGATATCTAGTTAAAATAAGATGAGTAAGTAAGTTAAAGGAAGTTCACTGGATCAGAAGAAATGACTCACTAATGAACTGATCAGCATTACACACACACACACACACACACACACACACACACACACACTAGCTTTATCAGAACATACTGAGCTGCAGTGAACCAAACTTCAGAGAGACCTTGTCAGATCTCATCCAGCAGGACTAAAACCAATGACACACACCTCCATCCTCTAATCCACCTGTGGATTCTGTACATGAGAGCAAAAAAATAGTTTGTTCTATTTTTTTTTTTATCTTATCCCTGTGCTAAAATCTCCTCTGTCACAAAAAAAAGACTTTGAAGACCTTGTTTTGTCCTTAACTGAGGAGAAAATGTTCCCTCACTGCAGACTGCAGCCTGTGCCCAGAATTGCTGTGTCACTGTTATTAACTTTTGCCTGAAATTTAGTGGCAAACGTCTTCCTCTGCGCTACCAGACGCATAAAAATTACAATCTTTGACTTTGAGGTTGATGCTTCTCATCTCAAATCGTCACAATAGAAAGACCAGCATCCAAGGAACACTCGAAAAACGATGGGAATAAAGGAGGCCTTGATGTCTACGCAAATGAACCTGTGGGATGTCAATCAGTCAACCAGATAGCAGAGTCCATGCTTAAAACACTGACATAAAATTCAGATGTAACTCAATGTTTATAGAGAGAGGAGAGGAGGCAAAAGCAGATGTGAATGCAAGCATAGAGTTTCATTTTACTTCACCCATTACATCTTAAAGGACCATACCAGTGGATTTTTGACTTGTCAACATTAGCAGAGGTCGCCCCTATCTTCTACAAATGTTGTTTTAAATGTGACCATGTACTTTGGTAGTTATCATGCTGCATTTTTAAACCATATTCACTGCCTTTCATGTTGAAACAGGGTATAAAAACACTATAGGACACAAGTTGCTAAGCACAGGTAATTCACCCTGCTAAAGAGAGTGTCTGCGTTCATTTGGTCAAAAATCGCTGAGCGAGAGAGATCAGTCTATCAACAGAAACATAACTGGCAGCTGTATGTTTCAGATATTTTCAAAGCAGGAAGGCAAAGCCTTTGCTGACTCCAGCTTCGCAAAAGTGAGGATCTGCTGCTTTTCTTTTTTTTTTTTAATATCACTGTAAATTTTATATATTTTGGTTGGACTCATTTACAATGAAAATAACTAGTGATAGCCCCATTGCACTTAAAATAAGCTATTTAAACTGTGCACTGCTGTTTGCAAACACTTCCGATTAAGCATATGCCTCTGCCACAAGTTTGTTTTGGTTAATTGCTGCACTGCATGACTAACAGGGGGGAAACACCCACGATGACTGCAGTTCTCATTAACTTTTGCTGCAGTGAATGTTTTCTGCTCTTTGCCTCCAGGGGGCAGTAATTAAGAATCAAGAATCTAATTAGCCAATTACAGTTTCAAAACTTACATTGACACAGAGGTCAAATCTATGCTCAGGCAAAAAAAAATTCAATTCAACGCAGCTGCATGCCGCAATTGGACTAAATGTTTTTTAGATTTGGTTGCCTGTGGTAACATGTAGGCTCAGGAAATGGTGCAGCAAAGCTTTATTTTAACCTGAGAGGACCCTGACCTATGAATGGTCAATAAACTGAGCATTAAAGTGATACACTGACACCTCACTCACAATCTTTTGAGTATCAAACACTGTTTGCTGTAGTTTCAAACAGTGGCTGTACAATGCTTGTAGTTTCCTCCTTAAAGCTGGAGCAGGCAGTTTATTTCTGGTGTCATGTGGCAAAAATTACATTATAACCTGCCAGCTTATTCAGGCAGTCTGAAAGAACACTAGACTTCTGCACCTTGCCTTGGCTTTTTTGGCCAATCAGGGGTCATTTAAGAGAGGGCATGCTCCAATTGGCTTCTCTATGTTGTGCTTCTTAGCGACAGGTGACATCACTATAAGCCGAGTGGCTGTGAAACAAGTGACATGCCTCACGTTCTACAACTGGCCTCCGGCAACTTGAAAAGCTGACTTTGCAGGTGACACCTTCAGCCGTCTTGCGTTGAGCTGAGACAGACCAGGTCACTCTGCTGCAACTTTCCCTGCAAGAATTTTGTCTTGTCGTGAATCTTTGGTGTAAACTGGCATAAAAGGAGAGATCGTCTACAACTGAAATAAAATGCCAGCTGGAGCAAAAACTGGGAGGGGAGGGTGCAGCAGAGTTGCTTCCTTAAGGGTCTCATGCTACAGCTAGCTTAATTTCCAGACGTTTCCCACCCAAGCTTAAAAAGAGCGTTTATAATCAGTTTGATTTAGGTTGGTTAGAATGAAAAACATTCTGAGCATATGGATAAATATGCAGCTATGGTTTGACAAGTTTCTGTTTGACATTATGATCATTTTTGTCAAATGTGAAAACTTGGATTTCGTTGTCGGCATCATAAATCCAGCTGACCACAGTTGTTGTTTCCTGTGTAGAACAAAACTAAAAAGTTTTTACAACCACTTTCCAAACCTACAAGAGACGAGCTCTAGTTCTCCAAAGCTGGGAAGATGAGAGCCATGTGAAATGTTATCAGTGGTATTAATGCTAAATGTGTTATTAATACCTCATTAGTTCCTGAATGAGTCATTTCACTGCACTGTGTGCGAGATATGTTTTATAATTTCCCTCTATGAGATGCAGCCAAAGCATTACGGCTGCTTAATGCTGCAGAGCACCTACAGTCGCCTGTATGGAGGGAAAAGTGTCATAGTGCTGTTTCAGAGTCTCAGTTCAGGGTTGGGACGTGGTGTCTTCATGCTGTCTTTAGGTAAGAGGGGAAGAGCAGCAGGCTCAGTGTCAGACCCACAGTCACACTAATTTTCTTTTTCACTGCTTCCAGGTTTCAGATCTGTTAAACATAAAAGGCGTTGAGCCTGACAGTCTTCCCTGGCGCCTCTGGCAGCAACGTTGGATCACAAGCTCAGGACGTGTTTGTGATGTCTAATTAGTCTCTTTTCTCTGGACAAGTCATTTTCTTTTCTAGGATCAATAAAGTGTACAAAGGATTTGGTGCACAGACATTGAACAAATATTCAGTAAAGGAAATGGGCCTCAAACTAAGAGTAAATGAAGAAAATAGACAGTGATATGTCTACAATAAAAGATTTTATCTGCAGCGCAACGTTATGTAAGTTAATTAACATATCTTCTAAGCTTAAGAGGATATGCTCAAATTTTGCAGATTTTTGCCAAAAACAGAGAAAAGAAGAAAACTTTAAAATGACGTCTAAGGTCTAGCTAGATGAACAACTTGCCCTGTGAGGATGAATACATTAATCCTGAAATACTCAGCCTCCGGCAAAAGGTAAGCCGAAGGTTAAATCACAAATTGTTAAAAGACATTTAACCTGGGCTTTCTGTGGCTTTGGGTTCATGTTATCCCAGAAGTAAAAAAATTAAAATTTAGAATATAAATGTCCTTTAGAGAATGCTATCAGTTTCTTACAAAGGCCACCAATTTAACCTAAGATCTTTCTTGTTTCCAGATAGTCTGCGGTAAATACGAACTAAAGCACCTTGTACACCGTTACATGAATTTACTCTCAAAAACAGAGTTTTTGCACGTCAAGGTCACACTGAAAGTAAAACAGCATTTAAAAGCAGTGATAATAACATGCTAATTCGTCAGATATGATGTTGAAACTCTAAGAGAATCAATTGATTCATTTGATTAAACACGACAATCAAAATCAATTATTCTACTAAGGAGAAAATCACTTGCTGTAGCCTTTTAAATGTGAGAATTTGCTGTTATATTGTAAATCTAGGACTTTTGGGTTTTAACTTCTCCTTTGAGCAGAAACAATGAGGCAATTAATAAGTGAGTCAATAACAGGAAAATTTTCTCTTTTGGGCCATTTTCTCACATCTAATGCAACACATAAGTAGAGACACATAGCTATGGGCTTGCTAGCCTCAAAGTTAAGGTTTACCATGAGTCCAGGACAGCGTAGCAGCGCAACAAGGATAATAGGCAGATATTAAAAAATGGACGTCAGCTGCAGCCTAAGGTTGAATAAATAAATGAATTACGCCACTTCAGGATGCCATATTAGATTTTGACACACTTAACTGCATTCAAGAGACAACAAAATTATTGAACAATACATCAGTTAAAAGAAGTACAGGTTGCAAATCAGATATGTCAAGATCTTTAATGTCTTTGTTTTGTCTTGTTTACTACAGTGAA
>JAPZDX010000022.1:24162887-24178946 GCA_029783625.1 Naso annulatus | reverse complement strand
GTGACCTTACTTAGACTTGATCCACGAACCACAGTGAACTATGAGGTTTTACCTGCACATGATGACATCATGGGGGGGTGGGAATGGTTTCTCTTTACACTCAAATCTTTTATGGGAACTTTCCAACATGTCAGTAAAAAAATACTGCAACCAGGATATTTGACTATTTCACGATGGTGCACACTTTTGCATAATATTCCAGGTCACACCACTCAGTCTAAAATCAATCAGCCATGAAGTGAACTTTCTTGTTGCGACAGTTTCTATGTCTAATCTTGACTCATGTTTTGAGCAAATGCCCTATCAGCCTGCCAACCTACCAATAATGATAATAAAAAAAAAATCTCTCTGAATAGTTTGACCTGAGGGAGTGACTGCAGTGAACTGAACCATGACCATGTCAGTGAGGCAGGTTAATCTCTAAGCTAAACCCTTCAGCAGATGCACTAAACCTTCAGTTGTTTGCTGTTGCTAAGATTGTTGGAACATTGAATAAGATCAAAAGCTGCTAGAAGGGCACAAATAGTTAAAATCACTGCATCTTCTTGAGTAAAGAATCATTACCTCAAATTGTTTCTTCAGTATAATTCATGCTGAGTTATTACTGTCACCAAACTACTTATTAACCATCTTTTCAAAATGTTTGTCAGTGTTTCACAGCATCTGTTTGTTATTCAAAGATCACATCTTTTGTTACCGATCTTGTTTTAAGTCACCTTTTAGTTCTAATACTGTATGTCCGGGATTCACACAAATTATTTAATTTTATTTTTAGGTGTTTTTTTTTTTTTAACTTCTAACTCATGTCCTTCAAATGCACACAAATCTGAAGGCCACAATGTTTTACCTTAATTATTTTATTTAACTATAGTGCGAACTTCTCCTTGACTGTTTCTCTAGTGAAGGCATGGTTTAGCATTTTTGATGAAGGTGATGCTGTAGCGTGGGCTGCAGAGAAAATCTATGTAAAAGTGGTTTAATAAAGCCTTGTTCAGTAACTACACTGTCTGAACTCCCTATTTTTTTTATATTGTATCTGAACTGTTTGTTATTTTTTTGTTTATTTTTGTTCCTGATTTTCAGGGGGTTTCAGGTTTTATTCGCAAACTTAAGTCCTGTAAAATCAGTAAACTTTCTCGAAATTAAACCTGTGAAATAACTGAACATAATCATACGCTGACCAACCAGGAAAAAAAAGTATTTCATTGGGGACACAGAGTAGAAATACATTTATTAGCAGATTTATTTACCTTCGATAAAACTTCTTTCTTGAAAGCTTGAAGTGACTTCAGACTAGAAGTAGGTCACATTTTCTCCGTAATTAAACTATATTTGAAATTTGTTCCACCACCAGCATTCATGGAAGGAACCAACAGCAGCTTTAGTTCTGTCTGCACAAGAAGAACAACTGCTGTCATGTTTTGTGTCATCAAGCAATCCAGTACGATTCATTCATTCTAACTTGTGCTAACAAAGCAAGATGCACCGTACAAGGCTGACACAGGCTGCCTGTCTTCTGTGTAACTCATTTGTACGCAGTTATCTTAATCTGACAATATTTTGTTGATGTTCTGGATAAGTTCACTGTCTTCTTTACTCTCTGTGACCTTCACCGTCTGTCTAAAGTGCTCCCACAGGGGGCGCTGTTCCGTTGGCTTACTGGGCACTTTAGATTTAGCAGCTGGTTTGTTTTTCATAGTATCCAGAGTGAACCTATGCCTGCAGATCAACTCGGCTGTTGGCTGAAGCACACTGTACAGCGCCTGTAACGCCCGCACATCCTCCAAAGCATCATGGGCCTTGTAGTTCACACCCAGCAGCTCCCTGACCAGGTTCTCCTGTCGAAAACTCTGGAGGCAGCGGTCCTTCAGCATCTCCCGAGCCAGTGGTAACGTGTCAACACAGCCTGAGACTGAGGACTCAAACTGGGCCCTGAGGTCCAGCTCGTCCAGGGCTCGAGCCAACAGCGGACAGTCAAAGTGCCGGATGTTGTGGCCGACGACAAGCGGGCGTCCAAGCATTTGTAGGAAAGCTATGAAGGAGACCAGGACCTCTCGCAGTGAGTTGGTGAGGACAAGCTGCCGGTGGAGGTACAGTCTGTGTCTGCGGACCTTGAAGCCGGTCACTCTGGCTGCTCCTCGCTGCATCTGACAGCGAGGGACCACGTACAGGTTGAGTGAGTGACCTCCGCTCACGGCAGCCAGCTGGACGATCTCACAACTCTGACCTGGAAAAACAAAACATGGAGATATATTTCTTCTCCACATGAATCACATACAGCAGCTTTTTTTTTTTTTGGCGTGAGTTCTGAGGTTTACCATTATTATGTTTATATTGTACATTATTATAATATCCTATAATATTATTTATATCTTATCCCTATCCTACGTTTTGGGGTTTTTTTTAGATATGCGTACTAGTCAACACATATATCCTCATTTATCTCTAATCTATACGAATCTATGATGAAATTACATGAATGCTTCAATGCTGCTGGAAAGACAGACTCTATAAAATGACAAAATCGTTTCATGTTGTCCGTCATAAAACAGCAGCAGCTGATCTCACCCAGTCCTGTTGTCTCCAAGTCAAAGAAAACCAGCGTCTGTTGCGACTTTTCAACTCGGTCTGATTCAGATTTTTGCATCCCGCCGCAGAAATCTGACATTTAGGCCTGGCTGTGAGAGGAAAGTTTTGTAAAATACACGAAACAATGACAAATTAGTGGCATTTGTAGTGCGTTTTTAGCTCACGTTAATTACACATCAGCCTCGGGACACACTTGTATCTCATGAACATTTTCCCTCTGTGATTTTAAACACCTGTGTAGACGGACAACCGCGACCGAGTTCTAAACAAAAGCCTCGTTGGTGATGCATTTACATTTTCGCTACACAGTGTAACGTAAAGTGTGTCTGTTGCCAGTCGAAGTATAATTTTCCAACACAAACATCATACATCCATCATGATGTACACAAACTACGCCAACGGTTTCCGAAAATGTAACCATAGATCTGCGCAAGCGCAAACAACTTCTGTCTTCCTCTTCTGTAAAATATGAACCTTTCAAACGTCTCAGGCACAGTGCTGCCCCCTACAGGAAACAAATGGCCACGCAACGACACAAAATATAAAGCCTGGTGAATAATATGAAAAAATAAACAAATACACTGTTTGTAAAAAAAAAGATTTCTTGAACTTTTTTGGTGGGTTTATCAAACACTGATTATAGATACAAAATTATGTAATAATAAAAATAAATAAAAAAATAGAAGAAGAGGAGCCAATACAATTATTTTTAATCAAGGAGAATTAAGAGGAGTATTTGGGCAGTACCACCCAACTTTGGTGGCAAAAACAAAAACAAACAAACCAACCAACAAACAAAAGTTGTTTACGATTGATTGTAATCCTCCTATTTTCAAACACATGTTTTATTTGACTGTATTACTGGAGTGGGCTACAATTAAAAAAATAGTGTTTTATTACAGTTTTTACCACCAATTTTTCCTTTATTGTTTAAACTTCCTTGTAAAAAAAAATCATTGTTTCAAAACAAATAGAAGTAACTTACCGTAAAGTCTGTAATTGCTCTCAATAAGGACTCTTCATGTCCACATTTTGCGTCAACTTGGTTGAAATATCAGGGTTCAAGGTTCTATAACACAGCTGCTCAAGTTAAAATGAGATGGTGCCCCTTCATGCTATGTCTCTGTTGATCATCCTCAACAAACTCTGGGTCTACATTCACATGAAAACATGCAGAACCTATCAAAAGTGCTTTTGCAATATTTAATAACATTGAATTGTAACCAAAAGTTTTACTTAAATCTGCATAAAACATCCATAATCAAATTATACATGGTTTTAAAAGTGAGCTGCAGCTCTTGGATGTAATCACATCAACTTCCCTCTCTTGTTTGATTCTAGATACTGATTTTATCAATTTCCCAAAATGCTTTGCAACAAAGACTTGATTTTTTTGCTGTGGGTTGTAATGCACGGTCTGTAGGTAGAGCAGGTGATGCAAATAATGAAAGCAGAAATTATTTTTAAACAAAACACAGAACACCTTGCAGCTGCATTGCATGCTGGTCTATTGAGGCTCTGTGGAGAGATTTCACCCTGCAGGAGTGCTGAAATTAGATGCAATTAGTAATAAAAACAGGAAAAATTAACATATATTTCAAAAATAACAAATTAAAATATAGACTGTCTAGAATAGTGAAATAGAAGTTTATTGGTTCTTGTGTGAAAACTGCTACAATTTCCTAGATGGACAAAACATTACAATACAAAATTAAATACAATCATTCCACAAAATAAACACGATGTATCTGTGAAGCTGGCTTGCAAAATGCATTATTTATCTCCAACAACAAAAAATGTTAAAAAAAAAAAAAAAAGATGCTCACCATTTAATTACTTTTCTGAATATGCAAAACCTAATGATCAGAAAAAACTTCAATAAAAAATTGTTTTATTTATTTATTTATTTTGCAGCAAGGTTGTCTTCCTCTTTTTTCTGTAGCTCATTCAAAACTGTTGAGACGACCTGTAAATGAATCTGGAAATATCCCGGCAGCTGAGATTCCATGTGTTGAACAGCTCCTGCAGGATCCTGGCGTCCTCCACAGCATTGTGAGCATTGTAGGTTTTTCTTAGGAAGTGGTAGACCAGGTTCACCAGAGAATAACTTCCCAGACCACGAAAGATATTCTTGCTCAGCGGGAAGGTGTCCAGAAACCCAGAGACCACCTGCTGGAACTCCTGCCGGAGGGAGGACTGTTGCAGCACTCGGGTGAGCACTGGCGCATCAAACCACCTTGCATTGTGGGCCGCCAGCACCACGGGGCCGCGGAAGGAGCGAAGGAAGGCGATGAAGGAGGTGAGAAGCTGATAAAGAGGGATGGTGTCCACCCGTTTCCCGTGGACAAACAGGACACCGTTACTGACGGTGAAACCTGTGACCCTTGTCGCACTCTCAGTGAGGTGGCGACGGGGAAGGGTGTAAGCGTTAAAGACCGTCTTCCCACAGACAGCAGACAACTGGATGATGTCACACACACCAGTGTCTGAAAGTAGAGAACAGATGGATCACAGTAAGATAAAGAAAAAGAAAATATCACCAAATATAGGTAACTTTATCCAAAACTTTAAAGCAATGTTGTGGATTTCCCTCCTTTCTCTGAGATCTGCTGACAGTGGGTGTATAAGGTGGATGATATGACAACATTCACCAACAGGGGGTGTAAACCAAACAGCTGCTGCTCCACCTGTGACACCATTAGAGCTCATAAGGTAACACATCATATCATGTAAAAATGAGAAGTTGTTTTTTGTACGTGGCATTACGTGCTGGTCCAAGCTAGCTTTTATCCCTCTCAATTCTTTTTGTTAAGCTAGGCTAACTGGCTGTAGCTTTAAATTTAGCATTCAGTAATGTGAGTGGTATTAATCCTCTCATAAAATTCTCAGCAAGAAAAGCAAATAACCTTATTTACCAAAATTTCAAGTGATAAAAGTCGATGCATCTTCATGCCAACAGGGTTATGGTATAACTGCATTAAGCTGCCAGCGTGCTTCTTTAGAACAGTCAAAATATTTAAAATCTGATGGCGCACAAGCTAGCCCTGTTTGACCTTTACGCTGACGGAGGCCATGAGATGCAGCTAGAAGTGATATGTATTTCAATAAAATGAATGTTGTGTTTAGATTCTTCATTTTATAAACGACTGCTCTTCGTTTGGATGTTGCTTCACAATGCAAGCGCCAAGCAGCAAGATGTCTGAGCAACAGAAACTGTAACTCCTGATATTCAAACAGAAAAGAGGCTTCGAAATGTTTTGCATGAGTAAATGAATGACTGATATTTTCTAAATATTAAATTAATTAATTAACTCATTCATTCATTCATTATCCATAACCGCTTGTGTATTTGCAGGGTCATGGTAATTGGTTAATTTAATTAGGTAAATCGGTGACTTTAGAGTCACCGATTTACCTAACCTGCATGTTTTTAGACTGTGGGAGGAAGCCAGAGTGCCTGAGGGAACCCACGCAGACACGGGGAGAACATGCACGCTCCACACAGAAAAGTCCTACCCACAGAGGAAGCACTACAGCCACGTATCAAACCCAGGACCCTAACATCTGCGGCTTAAACAGCTGATTTTTGTGGTTTTCCTGCACCATCAGAGCTCATCTGATGTCTCAGTGGCGCTCTCTGTCTGTTGCATGCTCATACTAACCATGCATGAAAGAGTTTTCCGTTATATGTTGTTGTGCAAAATGTGTGACGGTTATTAGGGCAGATGCTGAGTCATTTCAGCTGTTTACACCCACACAAAAGCAAAAACCACACAAAGCAAAAACCACACACTCAGCAGTGTCACTTCAAAGTCGCAATTAACGCAGTCGTCTCAGCGTCTAGTTTCAGCTGCTTTAAAAGTTCAAGATCCTTCTAGAGGGGTCATTTTGATTATTTTATCTGACATGCAACATCATTTTTCAACAATATTTAAGTCTGACATCTTAAATTCTGCTCTTTCAGGTAGCAGAGTCTGCGTGCGGCAGCCACAGGAAGTGCAGCTGTGGTTGTTTTGTGCACAGACACGTTTTCTGTTGTGTAATGTCTGAAACCTGCTGATACTCTATCATCAAAAAGCATCAGCTTTAAATTCTCTGGAACTTCATGAATTACTGAAGACAGACGTAAGGTTCTTAAGAGAGATTAGGGGAAAAAAAAAATTTAAAGCAGCATTCTTCTGGTCACACAAAGGCATCGTGTGATGGTAGCTGTAGTTGATTACACAACATATGATTCATTCTGATAAAATCAGTTAAGTACATTTTCTCAAATAGCCTACTGTACCTAGCCTATATACAACTTTATTTGAGTATTTCCATCTTATAGTACTTCATACTGCCTATACTCCAAAGGTTTTAGCAATCCATTTTGTACTTTTTACGCCTCCTCATTTGTTAGACAACATTGCAGGTTTCTAATCTTTAAGTTATTAATCTAATTATGATTGGCTGCTGTGTATTCAAATTATAATTTACCCCAAAAATGCATATTTATACCAACGTCAGTTATTTTGTTAAAAAAAAAAAAAAACAGACAAAAAAACCCCATTCAAAATGAAAGCAATAAGATGTGGCTAAAAGCTCTAGGCCTAATTTTAAAACAAACAAACAAAAAAAGCCTACTTTTAAATTTTCAAGATCAAATATAAACCTTGAATTTCATTGGTATCATTAGCATAAATTACAGTATGTCAGTATAATAATATCCTATCGATTATTATCAATTGCAGGTTAATTTTTTTTATGATAATCAGAAAAACAGACAGTGAATGTTACCTAATCCAGTGGTTTCCAGGTCAAAGAAAACGATGGTTTCATCATAAGGCATCTGCAGGATTGAAAAAGACACATTTCAGAAATCAGCAGATAGCTACACCCTACATGTCTGTCAGGTCTGGCAATGCATTCACATATTTTTTAACGGTGTTGGCTTTGGTAATTAAAACTAGAAAACTAAAAGTGAGGTTGGTTCACAGTTCTTGTGAACAGAGCTGATGAACTGAGAGTGGTCACTCACCGTGGACAGTTGGACTGCTATCAGCTGAGTCGTGAGACAGATGTGAAGTCAGATGTGAAGTCAGCTGTGAAGTCAGATGTGAAAACTTCAGATCTCTTATTGTATCAGCGCATCCGGGAGGAAGGACAGGTGATTCACTGCCACCGCATTTCAAAACCTACCAAACTGTCAACTGCACTTTCATTTTAGCGGAAGAGAAACACCACATTTATTTTTTTTTTTTTTTCCCCTCCTCTCGTGAATCACCCCTCACTGAGCTCTGCCGCTTCTGTCATCATGTACCAACAGAGCGCGTGCTGCGTGAGGTAGAAACTTCTTCGCTGTTCTGCGCTGTTAGTTTCATTTCTGACCCGCTAAGCAGCGGAAGTGAAGGCTTTTGTTGTGGTGACTGGCGCGTGGAAAGCCTGCGACAATGAAACCAACCCGAGCTCAGTGTTAGAAAGAAAAACAATTCATACAACACAGAATTGCATAAATACGTCACCAGGGAAACTAACGAGACACTTTGGGTTCTTGACGGTTTTGAAGCGGCTCAACCATATCGATGATCACTTCAGTACATTTGCCAAAGTACTGATGTATGAGGTACTTGTACTTCATAGAGTGGGCTATTTCTTTAATTTTACTCACATTTAAGCAGTGCTGGGGGTAACTGGTTACATGTAATGAAATCACGTAATTTAATTACAAAATAAATGTAACTAAGTGGTTACAGTTACTGGGAAAGAATGTGCAATTTAATTACAGTTACTTATGAAAATGTTTAGGATTACAAAGGGGGTAAAAAGCTGAGGCTCTATGTGGAATAACATTCATTTAGTTGCTTTGCATGTTTTGTTGTGCACAGTGACTTCTTTTGAAAAGGTCAAGGCCTTTTGGTAAAGTCTGACGTTATTCTGAAGCTTTTGATTGGTTCTCTTGTTTGAAGTTGCAGCGCCCCACCTCTGCCACTCTGCTACTTTGATAAAGTAATTGAAATAGTTACATTACTTACTACATTTTTAATAAGGTAGTAATCTGTAACCTATTACAGTTCCAAAGTAACTTTCCCAACCCTGCATTTAAGTCAGTATTGCAGGCCCACCATTTACTCCACTACATTTATTAAACAGTAATTACTAGTTACTTTTCAGAATTAGGCTACATTATTATTACAAACTTTCCGTTAATACAAACTGTACCATTAAGATAAAACTCACTATAATAACAACATAAAAATATCAAATATGTTATTATCAGGCCATTATTATTATTACAACAATTACAACAAAAAACGCAACTGCTGCTTCTTATAATAGTAATTATAACTATTGCCTAATTATAATAATACATGGTTATACTCAAAGAACAGGTCTATAGTTCATGTTACTTTGATGTCCAAACTATATTTTAATTGTAATACTTATGTATTTCTACTTCACTACTCTTGTGAGATTTTGAATACAGAACCTTTTCTTTTAACGGAGTATTTTTAAACTGTAGTATAAGTACTTTTATTTGAGTAACTGACGCCAAAAACAGTCGTGATCAACTTACCCTGGGGGGAATGTGGCTGTGCAACTGTTACCAAGTTTGATATTCCCTCAATACTTTCAAAACTGTACTGACTGATGCTTCTCTGTCCAACTGGTTTTGCTAAAGGCAAAAAACACATTTAATGAACTGATACTGACAAACCAGTTACTAACAAGCATATTAAGCACGCTGACATTTTGATAAATCACAGGTGATTAATAATGGTAGCAGTTCAAGCAGTCAGGTGACCCATGACAGTGAATCACCAGGAGCCTGAAACTGAAGCAGCTACAGGTCATCCAGTCATCATTGGTTTCATATTTACACCTGTGCTTTTTCCTGTAACTTATTAAAATGTCCTCTATGAAAATCTAGTGAGCAAAAGTGGCTGAAACAGAATTTAAAATACGTTTACCTTTTAGTCAGTCCTATGTGGCCAAAAATACTTAAATGTCCCTTCCATGTAATCTTAGACACACAGTTTTGGTGGGCAGGTTAAGGCACGATGAGGCCTGCACAGAGATCACACCCTCAAATGAAACGAACATTCACAGGCGTTTATATTCGGTTTCGTGCTATTCCACTGATCAGCAGTTGGTGGCAGTTAGACGCACAGAAATGCAGCAATAAGATGACAAGCTGGTGAACATCGATGGAATCATTGCAGGATTTAAAATATTTCAAAAATCAGCCTACACCTCAAGGATACGCACACTGTAAGGAACACAAATGTGAAACGTTCCCAAAAGAAAACACGCATCCCTTCAAAATAAAACACACAGCTCTCTCTGGACTTTGGTCACAGAATAAAGACTGCTTGACTCATTTGTGTTTGGCTGCAGTTTTGCTTTTTTTTAATAAGCAGATGAATCTCCCCCATAAAGTCTTTTTTTTTTTCCTTACAACAGATGTGTTTGTATCATAAAAAAAAAAATATAACACAAATTGCACCTTGTACATAACCGTGTCAAGAGTGGCACAAACAGAGAGACACGCTTTTCTTTCTTTCTTCTTTTTTTCTTTCTTTTTTTGCTTCATAGCACAAACATGACAGACCGAGTGCGGCCTGATAAAATGTCTCCATGATTAATAGTAGATAATGAATCGTACACAGGATAATATATCCTTTTATAACACCTTTTATAACAGATTTTAAACCAATGTACACCCCGAAAGCATGATCATAAATAGTACATACACTGTGTATAAAAGAGGAACAAAAACAACCAGAGAAAGCAGAGCATGCCTTCCAGTGACAGGTACATTCACCTTATTTAACTCTTTTTTTTTTTCTTCTTTTTTCCTGGCCGAATGCAACGTTGTAGGCCTGGATATGTACAAAGATCATTCTGTCAAATATTAACTTAAAGATATTTGACCTGGCATCAGTTTTGTCCTTTCAGCTCACCTGCAAAACTTTTTGTTTTTCTAGACAGGTCTACAGTTTATGTTCTTAAAAGACAGCACGCTGCAAGTCTCCACACCTGCATTAAAACTGAGATCAGCACAGTCTTTACTGACACTTCCAGCTTCGAGGAAAAGTCTATTAACACTGATCGTGTTGATAAGGTCGAAACGAAAGTATCTGATCACAAACGCAGCAAGCAAAGAGGGATATTGCAGCTAAAATACAGAGACATCATTGCGGTGAAGCTACTCAGTAGGCCCATAAAACTGAATATTCCACTGACTGTTTAGACACTGCGGACAGAGACCGAGGGAGAGGAGGAGTATGCAGAAACACGTGGACGGTCTGAGTTAGTTGCTACTTGTTTTTGTCAGGTTAAACAGGCATATTAAATGCTACTTTTCACAGCCAGAGCTGGTAGAGAAGAGAATGGAAGAGCTGCTATTATGGTAAAGAGAAGAAGAGGAAAAAGAAGTAGACAAACATGAAGAAGAGCGTATTTTGGATGGCTCAGAGGACATCGTGGACGGTTAAAGAGTGCAGGTGAGTGCAAGTTTACCCACAGGTGCAATAAAACTCACACTAATAAAATGTTTCATGGGTCTGAGTTAATTTTAGTGTCACTTGATGGTTGCAGAGACCTCTTCACCTTCACAAGAGGAGAAACACAAGTGTATGCATGTGTGTGAGTGTGTGGGTGCAGATACAGTGGCAGGATTATTCATTCATTCATTCATCCAGACATGCGCACACACACATACAGGAGAGAAAAATGGCTTTCATCTGAAAAAAAAAAAAAACCATGAATCATTATTGACAACAAAAACATGACATCTTTGATATCAATACAACACCTATAATACAGCAATAATATATATATAAAAAAAATTCAAGTCCTGACATATTAACACTGATGTCTTTGAGTAAGAGAGGGAAAGACAGCTTGCAGGGAAAGGCAGATACAAACACACTTTATGGCTGATTGACATGTGACACCTCAAGTCCAGCACACGTGACACCAGACATGTAGCACTGCAGGCTTTTCCTTCAATTGTTTCTTAAGAGTAAAACCCCTGACACCCACAACTGGCTCTGTTTACTGTAATATAGGAAAAGGAAGAAACCAAATGACAGTAAACGTAGAAAACCGGCACAGAAACAAAAATGGAACCTGAATTCCAGACACTTCACTTTGCAAAAACAGAGACCAACTGACATGAACGACCAAGGAGCAGCACTGGAGTTTCTTTATATGTACACTTTTTTTCCTCTGTAACAGAATAATAATATTAATAATAATAATAATAATGTAACATACAGCTGTAACATATTTCTGTACAGTCTCTTCAAACTGACGTAGGAAAACGTGTGATGGAGTAGCATGCAGCCCTGTGGCTGGTGTGTCCTGTGTAAACGTGAGAAGCAGACTTAGCTTGGCGCTGGTCACAGACAAACTGTCCGCCTGTTCAGTCAGTATGGCTACATTTCTTCTGGGTGGCTTTAACCACCTGCCCACATGCTAAAAAATAAAAACGGGGCACTATGAGATTTGGCTTTGCAGGTGTGGCTTTTTTCTGTGTGTCTCACCACTTGTCCTTCCCTTCTTCTCTCTCCTCCAGCCGACCCCCGGAGCTCCAGCAGGGGTCAAACAGCACTATGATGAGAGGGCCGACAAACATGGCTGACCATGTCATTTCTCTTCACTGTTCCAGCTTTCAGCCGTCCTCTTTTCTTTGACCGTCTGTCATTTTGTCCCTCTGGGTCAGTCTTTCAGTCTTCTCTTCTTTTATTCCGGCTTTCTTTCGTTAACTGGACCAGGGGAGGAGGGGGGTGGGCACTGAGGAGGGGCAGCAGGCCACAGTGGGCATGAACCTCGCCCCATAACCTGCCTCATTCAACCCCGGACTCTCCCTCCTCCCCCTCTTGTACACGCTCCTGTGCTCGAACAGGCGGCAGCCAGCGTTCCGTTCACTCCCCAGCTTCACACCATGAACTCATTGCTGCCGTACAGAACCAGCTGCTGTGGCCCCGAGCTGAAGTCCGACTCCCTCCGGTGGCTTCCCGAGGGCTCCCGCGGTGAGCTGCGGCTGAGTCTGAGCCGGTGGCGGGTCTTACCGGCTCTTTGGCTCCCCTCCGCCTCGGCTAACGGGGCCCCCAAACCACAGGAGGTGAGCAGGGGACCAGAGGAGGAGGAGCGAAACCGGTAGTGAGGGGAGGGAGAGCCAGAGGCGTTGGAGGAGAGAGAGGAGGAGGGGTGGTAGGAGGAGGAAATGGTGGAGGTGGAGTCGGCAGAGTCCTGGGAGTCAGGCTGACGGCGCAAAGCTCGTCTGCCCTTCACCTCCGACTTTCTGGAGCGAAAAGTGCCCCGATCTGCAGAGAGAGAGAGCAGCGGCGGCAGAGAGGTGTTACGAACACTTTATACAACACTTAATCCTATGTAAGCAATGTCACTGATCAAAAACATGTTATCATGATGAAAAATGACCGACTAACTTACTTACATTCATTTTCAGACATACAGTTCATGCATACACGTACCAGAGGGCTCTGACGTGGCTCCTTCTGTCTCCATGGTGATGTTCTCTGAGCTGTCTGCTGTGCCGATGGATGCTTCAGATTCAGGAGTCTCATCGTCAGACGCCCGCGGCTCCAAGATCAACATTTCATACGTCAGCTCCTCCCTGCCGACACAAACACACAGAAATAACAGATTACAAGCCTGGTGGTGCTTTAATTGTTAAAATCTAATAAAGTATTACTGTTAATAAGTAGAAACCATATTGGCTTTTTTAGTTACACCTAGCTCAATGAGAGAGGAATCAAGTATTACGCACCAGTAGAACTCTACACTGTTTTATTGATGCCAAGGGCTGCTATGTTATTTTCTTCTGAATTGTAATAATTAACTGTAGTGTGTAAAAAGTGGCACTGAAACTACAATACTTAAGTAAGTCTACTTAGTTACATTCTGCCACTAGACTGTGTGAAGATATGTGCTTTAATAAAACCATACCAGTTGTAGTCTATGTTTTTACAGTACACCTGTGCTTTGTTAGCTTGTGTACACCCTTTATGTCACACATTAAATAAAACATTTTAAATATCATCACATTAGGCTCTGAACAGTCCTGCCAAAGAGACGTCATACTTCTCTTTTTGCAGACTCTCAATCTGCTCGGTGAGGATTCGCTCCTCTTGCTGCATCGCCAGCTGCTGCTGCTCGTTCAGCCCGGCCTCTGCTGCATCCTCTCCTCCTCCTCCGCCTCCTCCTGTACTCTCTCCGTCCACCACAGGGGGCATCTTGGGGCTGAGAGGAGGCGAAGGCGTGTGGGTGCTGCTTTGCCGAACACGGCCTTTGCTCTGCGGGTTCACACACAAAATCACAGAGCAAGAGAGTGTCAGAGGAGGCTGACACATTCTAATCATCCACTGTTTGCTGCTGTTGACAGTGAAAGTGATGGTGCACAGACGGCGGAGTCGCTAAAGACACGGTTCAATGTTTTGACCACATTAAGAACTGTACAGACAATATGTTGACCACAATTCACAACACTGCTGGGAAACTATGAGGTCTGCTTCTCAACACACACACACACACACACACACACAAACAAATCTTCTGCTGTACACACACTTAGGTTTTACCTTAAGTTTAGTTGTGTTTGGCTGCATGTTAATTAGTTGTGAAGCAGAAACAGAAAGCAAAGAGCAGTCAGTGGAGCTACTGTCAGAGTGCTGCTGTCACAGGGCGCTCAACACAAACAATTTATCAAAGATTTTAATACAGTTGCAGCAGAAGTTTCACTTTATCTGTCTGAAAACTGTAAAAATATCCAGTACTTGCAAAATTTAACTCATTTTTCGTCCAAAACAAGAAATAACTTTCATTTGTCCCACAGTAACAGTGATGATAGCTTGTTAGCAGTGATGCTAGGTTATTAGCTTGATCTGCTTTCCACAACACCACAGTGAAAATTCTTCTGACCATTAACAAATTATTACTGACTTATTGATATATACATTATTATCCAAATCTGAAGAAGATTAAGTCTGGTTAGGCCTTATAAATTAATCTCATCATGTTAGCACTAACCAGGCAGTTTAGCTCCAAAACTTGCATGAGGACAGTTTAACAGCTTTTGAGTGGGCTATAAATGGCTTCATAAGAATCAACTTCATTCAGACAATGTTAATTATTATTATTACATTCTTAATCAACTTGCAAACTAAAGCAAACTAGGTTATAAATCCAAATAACTGATGTAACTTAATAGTCACTGCTGGCTACAATTAGCTGCTGTTAAAATACTATCTGCTCAGCCACAAGCTGAGCTGTGACTTCAAGTCTTCACACATAACTGAGTGCAAGTCAAGTTCTGAGTCAGCAGTGTCAGCAGGCTTATGTTTCTTTTTGTATAAGTTCAGTTTAATGGATTTTACGTTGTAAAACCGCACACAAAAACATGTTGTCCTCTATGCAAGGCAATGGGGACACATTTAAGGTAATCAATAAATACATACATACCATATAAAGTTTCTTGTTTGATGCATTCTTAACCAATTTTGTAAAATATCAAAAGTCCAATCCAGTTTGAAGTCATTAGTCTTATTGTTCTGTAAAATTATGTATCAAGTATTTATGCTAATGCTCTATGCTAATGTGTCTGCTGAAGGTCTCACTACATATTTAAATATGAAAATACAAAAACTCTGTTTAACTGTGGTTGTTCCTGCTGGATTTAATGGACAATTTATAATATAATATAAAAGCCCTGTTAATTTAGGGTGGGTTTTTTTGCCCTCATGAATTATTCCATAACAGTGTTAAGTGGCAACACTTGTCAACTAACCAAGCTGTGACAAAACATGAACAAATACACAAACAGAAGGTCAGATAGCTAAAAGAGAACTAGCTTGCAGACAAACGTGACAACTATGACTGGAGGTAACAGACAATATGAGCGGACGTATCGGATAGACTGACGGACAGGACAGGACTCGTGGCGGGTGGGCACATGTAGTGGCAGGGGCGGGGCATACATACCGGGGTGGCAGTGCGGGTAATGCTCATAAACCTAACAGCAATTAGTACAGGTTTCTGGAAGGAGGGGTGGGGGAGGAAGGAAGGAAGGACAGATTAGGGTTTAGGAGTGCTGAAGGTACAAATAATTGTGGATTTGGTGATTTGGATGTAAAAAGATTTTTACACATTTAGGTTAAATCGGAGCTCAGATTGGTTGGAAAGCGATTTTTTTTAAAGACTCTTTAGGTTAGTATTACAAATCCTAATTACATGTTGAAATATAGTCATTAAAATGCTGTTGACAATTACATGTAAGCTAAATGTCAAAAAAACATCACTTCTTAGCCAAATTTTGCCAAGTTTTAACCTTATTTTTCCCACATCTTTTGATCTGCAAGTAATTTCAGACCAAGATCACCGGAAAACGTTGCGATGTAATTGGTTGGCAAAGGAATTTCGGAGGCTTGTGAAATCACAAAAAAGCAAACTTTGTTTGCTAGAAAGACA
>JAPZDX010000022.1:24094169-24107493 GCA_029783625.1 Naso annulatus | reverse complement strand
CAAAAAGTACTTAAAAAGGCAGCACTTCTGAGGAACTATTTTTCCAAGCGTAATATCTTTCGTCTCAGTGGCTCCTGGCTCCTCTCTCTCTCGCTCAGTGATTTTTGACCAAATAAACGCAGACATTCTCTTTAGAAGGTGAATTACCTTTACCTAGAAACTTTCACGTGTCCTATAGTGTCTCTATATCCTATTTCAACATGAATGGCAGTGAATAGCTTTTAAAATGCAGTCTACTACTGAAGTATACACATGGTCTAATTTTAACAACATTTGTAGAAGACGGGGTGATCTCTGCTAATGGTGAGAAGTCAAAGATAGACTGGTATGGTCCTTTACAAGATGTTTGGACTAAAATATTAAGCTTCAAGATGCTGTTTTAAAGCATAAAAATACAAAACCATTCAGGCTTTACTGGGATTAGTTCTCAAATTAAGATGCTCTCTCAGGACTGATTACCAGTTTGCGCAGGAATGTTTCTAGTTAGGTTGAATCACTCAACTCTACAGCTCAGAGAATCCAGTCTGTCACTCGTCCATCAGCTCCTACAAGCTGCACTTCCTCTTCCAGCTCAATCTCTGCAGGAAACAGGAAGTTCAAGCTGGTTTCGTTCCTATTCACTCATCAGTCCACACTCAAGCCAATCAGGTCTTCTTGAGAGGTGCTTTAAATTTGTGTACAATAGTTTAGATCTCATCCTGTCTAAAATGTTGCTCTTTTTACATATCAAAGTGAAGTGCAGATTGATTCAAACATTTGTTATTCATGCAAATTAAGGCCTCATCCGGAGTCAGTAGATCTTGCAAGACTCACACAAGACTGCATTTAGCAAACCTCAGCTACCTATTTTAGACATAAATGTAAAGGGTCATGAAAAAAGTCATGCATCATCAATAAAATATAAGTGCAAAGTACTTTTGATGGCGTCTGTCTGGTCGATACATCCATTTTCTTGGCATCAAGCAAATTCAATTATGAAAGAAACTCAAAGGGACTTACAGTGTAAACGACAGTAAATTCATGCTTTGCTTTCAAGTTTCACTAAAAAGCAAATTTTTATCTTTTTTATCTAAATTCCCAAGACATATTTATTACTGCACCAATAAATGTCTTCATGCTTGTATAGAAAATTACATTAACTTCATGGAAAACACAATGTTAAACAGTTGCTGCATGCAACCAATGAAACTATCACATATACTTCCATTATCTGGCCCTTTACTCCTCACATCAAACACTGACTTCCTGTTGGTTGACCCTCTTTTGTCCCACAGCAAACATTATGTTTCAGCAGGAATGTTGCCAAATTAAAAGGTTAAGATTTCTTCAAAATGCTTTTTCATCGCAAATCTTTGTTTGAAGTCATTACGTTGTGTTTTGGTTTTCCCTCCTTTCGTCTTCTCTGCTTTAAGAATGTTTAATATGTCCCTGGGGACAAATAGCAGCTGCCTCTGCATCAACTAACAGACAACCAAATAAACTTGAACTTAAAACACTAACCCTGAGCATGTGGCCGACATGTGGCTCAGCTCACGTCACTGCCTCTCGGGCCCTCAGCACAGTCAAAGAAACCAGTGTGGATGTTAAAGGAACTCCACAGCCATAACATCCCCGCTGTGCCGTTGACAGAAGTCTCCGGCACACTTCGGACATTGTTTTGTCAGCAACTCAACAAGGACATCCGGTCGATCGTTAAAGTTTGCAGCAGGGACTGGGAGGTGTCACCATCCCTCAGTCCCAAGGTAAATCAGAACAGCATGTGGATGTTTGAGCTGTCCATGCGGTGCACGTTGGTGCACGTGTGTGTGGTCTGTGCTCGTTGTCAAGAATGAACCAAAAGTCAGCACATTATCATAAATTCTTAAATACTGCATGGCACATTAAGCCATGCCAGGATATGTTTTCCCATGTCTCTTTTTAGATGTTTTCAGACCTGGTGAACCATTTTATTGTTATAAGTTTACCTTGTTTTATTGTATCCACACTGCAGAAACGTGAGTGATCGTAGTTCTTAGAGTTTGGTTTTGACTGGTCAAACTCAGGAGCCAGCGCCTTTTCAGCCGTATAAACAAGAGGACACAAAACACAAATAAGAGCTGGTAGTGAAAATGTCTTCCATCTATCTGTTGTTGTTTAATTCTCTCCTCTGAGACTTTTAATGGTGTTCAGCGAGTGGATTCATATTACATTACTGCCATATACTAGACAGAGAAGAGGAGCAGCAATGCAGTAGCCTCCATTTCTTGTTGTTGTTGTTTTCATATGTCTTGGCAAAACTTATGCTGTAAGTATGGTCCTGACCTATATGGGGGTTTTGGGGCCAATGTTGACACCGATATTAAGGAGCAAGAAAATTCCTTTATTTGATGTATCAGCAGATATACATATAAGACCGTCTGAATAGTGGTCATCAAATACTTGTGACAAAATATGTTTTTTAAAATGACGGACCTTCCTCTGCCAAACAAACTATGTAAGTACTAGAGATGTTCTGACACCATTTTTTCCTTCCCGACACCAGTCACGATACCCAAACTTGCGTATCGGCTGAGTACTGAGTACTGTTCCAATACCAGGGCATAAAAAAACAATTCCTTACAAATCTCCTTGACTTTCAAGTGTAAAACATTGCCGGATGCAGACATTTTGCTAGTTCTGTCAACTCTCTCTTTTCTTCTTTGTCACTCTTAAAAATAGTAGTTGCCAGTAGCACAGCAGCACAGCACAACTTCCTGAGTGCTCTTTTAGAGCAGCACAGAAGAATTGATTTCAAGTATGTAATGTCAGTCAGAGCTAACTGAGCTAATTGGAAAGTAGCTGAGTACCGCTTGTAATAAATAATAAATTACATGGTATCTGATTAGAGACAGACTGGCATACTTGGTGATACCGATACTAGCATTTTCAGCTGTATCGGCAGCATTTTCCAATACTGTTATTGGTGTCAGAACAACTCTAGTAATTATACCATTTAGACAACTAATCAAAGCATTTTTACGGCCTTAAAAAAACACTTTAAATATCAGCACATATCGGAAATCATATACACTGATACCGATAAATCCGGGATAGGCCGATATCAGCTGATGTCATCAGCAAACCGATATATCATTCGGGGCCTGATTGTAGGTCAAGCAGAAGTGATGTTTGTATACCAACCACCGGCTGGTTTACTCTGCTTCAGGGGGGTTCACATTGGCATCGCAAATGCCAACAGAAAAAAAAAAAAAAAAATTAAGAAAGCTTTTTAATGTGTTTAGTTTCTCAGGAGCTCCCAAGTGGGCCGCTCCTCACAGGGAGTTCCTAAACTGTTTGGTCCAAAAATGCCTTTTATGGATGATAAGAGTCCAAAGCAGTCTCAACCAACAGACCAGCCTGATTAGTGCATCCTGGATAATTAGTTAAGTGTCTACATTGAAGTCAGGAAAATATATGCATAGATCAAAGCCTTCATAAGCACTGCTTCTCAGTTTAGCTTTGTGCAGTAATAAAACAAAAATTGTGTTATAAAAATGTTCAGTGCATTAAATTAAGTAAAAGGGGAACAATGAAGCAGCATGAGACAGTCCACAACACGCCAATACTGCAGTCTATGAATAGTAAGACGCAGTTTGACTTTTATTGCACTGCTTCTATAATAATGTCAAAAACCAAAAGGTTGGCTGAACTTCATTTAAACTTTATTTACTGGGACAAAGCGCAGCCATGGAGCAAACCAATCTGCTCACAAATATGCAATTTGACAAGTGACGACTGCACGAGCGAGGATGTGATCAAACAAGCACTGACCACTAACCACACAACCCTAGTATGTATTACCTGAAGATTTACAGCTTTACAAAAAAAGAAAGTGCTTGACAAAAACATTTTACCTCAAAATTGAGAAACAAAAAGTTGTTGTCAAGCACGTTGTGTCGATAGATGTCCCTTTAAAGAAATGTTGAACCTTGTATCACTGTCTGATATCTATGTACAATCACTAAAATGTGACCGAATCATGCAGGTGAGACTGGGACAACAACAATGACTCGATGTTCCGGGTGGGAAAACTCGCCTACGCAGTAGCACGTCAGCACAAGAGCTCTGAAAATAGCCTCAACACAAACAGCACTTTGTGGAAGCACTGGATGGTTGGACGGCACTTTGGGACCTGAAGCACCTCTTAACTTTCTCTGTCACCACAAGCTGTGCTCGTACGTAGAGTTCTCAGCTCTCTAAAAAGCTTTTTGTGAAGCCCCATATGGGAGGTAAACTCTGGCAACCAGTCATGATTTCTCACAGTATGAAAAAAAATAAATAGCAAAAGGGAAAATGTGTGCACTTAAATGGATGCTGCTTGTTCTTTAAAGCTCACTGAGTCAGTGAAGTCTTAAGTATCTGCAGTAGGCATTTGATTTGATGGAGTAACTTTGGGAGACAAAATGGCAAAGAAAGTATTTGGGGAGAATAAACCGGCCCTGTGGTAAAGCCGTGTTCCAGCTCTTCAATTTTATGATCCTTCCAAGTATTTAGAGTATTGCATTTCAGTATAAAGTAAGCAAAACAAAACGTTCTGTTTTCCGACTTGGACCTGTCATGTGTGGCTTTTTTTCAATTTTCACATTAATACTGGATAATTATTCAGGTTGAATTATATTTTGTAGAAGTTACTTCGATAAGAAGGCTGGATCGTGCCGCTCACCTCAAGCAGTTCTGAGACGATGGGCAGCACCTCTGGGTTGCAGATGTCGATGGAATCGTCCCTGTAGGTTTTCTTCTTGTAACGGATGTTTCCCAGGTGGAGGATTGCTGACAGCAGGGAGAAGATCCTGATAAACAAAAAAGACACTTGTTGAATCATTGACTATTATTTGGGGCGACTTATGTCTGTCTTTTTGAGCGTGTTTTACAATGAACGAAACGACTGTCTCTGTCTGCTCAGTGGTTCTCCAGCAGATCTTGCGTGACATTGCTGCTATTGGAGGGTTTCTGTATGACAACAAACTGACACTAAAGAATCCAATATGGATAAAATATTAAATTTTAAACTTTTGCAGTGGATAGAAACAATCAGAATGTCAGTTTTTCTTTCAAACAAACACGGTTTTCCAGACTTTTGACTATTTACGTAACCTTCATGCTCAAACTGAAAAACAGAAAACATGTAGTTGGGAAAGAGAGAGAATCATAGACCCACTGTTGCCCAAAATATTCCTCTAGTATTTCTATGATCATTCAATCTGGGTTAATGAAAACACACTTGCAGGCCAAGTGACCTCTGAAACAAAATCTTTTAGAGGAGACATGACCACAGATAAAGCTTTTACTATAGATGGGCTGCGGGGATTATCCTAAGGGGCTTTCCACCTGATAAAAAATTAGCAAATAATCTGCTGGTAGTAATAAGGTATCTGAGAACCTTTTGCATCCATCACATAGCTCAGCTTACTGTTTGCGTGTGGTGGGTAAGAAGCCAACCATCTCCATCGCCAGCTGCAGCCGCTCAAAGTCGTGTTTCAGATCCTCTCCTTCAACTGTGAAGCAGTCCTGCTCATGTCAGGTGGAAAAACACAAAGAGACAGAAGAAGAGAATATTAAAGGAAAGCTGAACTAGAACCTGTTTGATATAACAAAACAAAGCTATGTACAAGAATGAAACTAACAGACGTGTCTATTGTGTGAGTGTCCTGCATGATTGTGGATATGTGAGAGACTAAGCAAAATTTCCTACAATAATTTATATACGAGAAGAGCCTGTTTAATAAAGACATACACTGATAATGATTTTTAATGATTAAATATGTCATTAACCCAGAAAAGGAACAAAGTGTTTGTTTTGCACGTTACAAGAAATGACCAATAAGACTTGAGTCAAGTCCAAGTCCTTAATTTTGTGTTTGGAGTATTTAAACATGTCATTGAGCGCCTTTCACTAAATTTACTTTACACCACTTTAAACTTTAAACACTGTAAAACTTTTTTTTTTTTGAGTGCTTTTCTAAGCATCTGTATTCTTCACTTTTAAATAAATAAAATCTGAAGGCATGTGACTTTAGTTAAATCCTTGCTATAGCAAACGGCAAAGGCAACATATCTATTCGGTAAGACCGTTACTAAAATGACAACAGAAGACAAAATGTTGTCATGGTTGTCTGGCTCAGCTATGCAGACGGCAATAATCAGTCAATAAAACTGTGCATTTGCTTTTAAGAGTTCAATTAAAGCAGCGCGTTGCAAAGTCAGAGAAGAGAGAAAGTCTTCTGAGTTTATTTCAGTCGAGGAAGCTAAACACAACCCACCTCTGTAAACACAAGTGTATTTCTGTGTAATTGGGAGACACTCTGAGTGTGTGTGTGTGTCTCCTCGGTTGGTCAGCATGTCTCTGCTCCGGCAGCGAGCCTCTCTCAGGCTGTAATTAGCACATACCACAGTGACCGGCCAGCGAGAGAAGACACAGGAACCCATAATCCACACTCTGGATTGCTTCTTCTACACTTTTACATTCAACAAGCCTCCGCGTCTCCATTGTTGATGTAGAGCAAGTCGGACGCTGCAGAGCCAACAATCAGCTCATTTCTCCAGCGAGCTTCTCCAATTGCAACAAAGGGGTTTGGAGGCTTCTTGAGCTACGGCGAGACCCGGGAAAAACTACTTTTCAAATTGCAGGGTATGTTAGAGCTCAGTGCCAAGCAGCACAATGTGATACGTTGGAGGAAGTTGGGAAAATAAAGAGATCAATTTTGACCAGTTGCGAGGGAATATTTTGGTCAAAAACCAAAACCTTAGAATCGAGGGACGCTCGAGCTTAGCAAAGGGATGATTAAGAAACAATGTGTTCATGCACATTTTAAACAAAGAAATCTTTTCTCCGTTCAGAACTTCTTGAAGTCGTGACTGTATGCCAGTCTGCAGCACTGCTGATGCAGGGTGCTCTAACTTAAGTCAGGAGCCCAGCTGACGCTGCACATTGAGCCTTTTAGCAGATCACTCAAAGATCCAGTTACAAGTTTTGTGCATCCAGGCAAGGATTTTTCTTGTTACTTACCATGACTTAACCATGATTTATGTAGTCGACAAGGCACCCAGTCAGTACTGAGCCAAAAACAGCATGCCACCACGTACTTAGACATTCAACACTGCTGCAAACCAAAGACACCCAAACAGGCACAAAATGCAAACCCACAGCCACCGAGAGCTAGAACCGAACACCCCACTGCACACATCAAATGCAAACATCCACAACATGTTTGGTCTTTGGGATCTTCACTCAAAAACTTGTTTATTTTTCTATTTTTGGCTCCAGACGTTGCATCTGGAATCTGTGCACACTCCTCACTGCTCAAAGTGCTGAGTGTCTCTATTTACTGCAGCGAGCCCCCCTAACATTGACCAATGGCAGAGGTCAAATGTTAAATAGACCCAAAGGGTTGGTCAGATGCTCAGACAGCTGTCAAGGGCTGTTGTGCCTTCTGTGTGTACGTATGCGTGTGCATGTGTGCTTGTCAGTGAAGAAAGTGACATCATCTCCTTAGACGGTGGGGTCACAGACTGCTGAGGTCATTGGCTGACCCTTGAGAAAGACAGTGTGTCAGCAAACAGTGAGAGGACACGGTTGTTTAAGGCAAACACATCAGAAGAAAAATGGAGCGCAGGGCGAAAGTGTGTCAGTAAAGTTCAATCTATATAATGACCAGGAATCCAAAACACAAAAGACAGATTTTTGACGGAAACATAAGCCCCTGTCACACAGCCTTTTGAGGGTGGGACTGCTGTGCCTTTATTGAGTCCCATTGATCTTTAAAAAGGTTACATAGGTTTGCCGATATTATCAGCTGATACCAGCCTGTCGCAGATATTGTCATATATGTTCTCCAATACGCAGTGATATTAAAACAGAATTTAAAGGCTGGAGAAAATACTTGAACTTGTGATTTAAAATGGTGTAATTACACAGTCTTGCCAGCAGAAGGCAGTCTGTTATTTATAACTACTTAGTGAAGCGTTTACTGTTTAGTGTACTGATGTTTGTAATAAAGTTTGTTCAAATGTAAGCTATCCAGCCTCTATGACATATCCTTGTCACAAGTATTTGATAACCACATATCCGTCGATATATCAGATATTGTAATTTTCTTGCCGTCTAATATCGGTATCAGCATCCACTAAAATCCCATATCGATAGTACTGTAGTTGTTGGGTTCAATGTTAATAACAAAGGCGGTATAAAGAAAAGACTTTGCTAAATGATCTCTGTGTAAAAAGGGCTTAAGCAAAATGTGCAGCAGGACCTGCAAGAGCTAAAGCAAGAGTGATTGTCCTTGGAATCCCTTTTCTGGATAAAAGAACAGTTAAAGAGCCAAAGTCAAGAGGGAAATACAGTAAGACCAACAGACCAGTTGTATATATTAACTGACTCTCATGCATGTGTTGCTCGTTGGGAAAGTCAAAGTAACATAATCTCCTATTAGGAGATACTGAATCCTTCAAACACACACGACTCATCCCACTGACCAAACATTACACACTTCAGGTGGAGGCTGGCAAGACAGTGGCAAACACACACACACACACACACACACACACACACACACACGCACGCACACGAAATAGACCACACACTTAGAGGGAAGTTTCCGGACATGAAGTCTGACGTATTGATCAAAATTTTCAATTTTGAATGTTGTTAAAAAAACGTTCTTCATATCATTTATGTTATGTTTTTAATTTTTGAAGTCGTAGCTCAGGAGATCCAGCGGGTCAACTACTGATCACAGGGTTGGCAGTTTGACTCCCACCTTTCTCTTTGTGCACATGTCAAAGCGTCTTTGGTGAAGACACTGAACCCTGTGAGGCTCCCCAGCCACGGGGGAAGCAAGAGCCAGTGAATTCCTGATTGCCTGGCCTGAGCCCGGATGAATTGGGTAACAGTTGCATCAGGGAAGGACATGTGTAAAAAGCTTTTGCCAAACCAAATATATGCACATCTCAATGCAAGGCTGGTTGAGGCCTGTCCTGCCAGTGTGCAGATTATCTGTCGCAATCCCCAAAGAAACAGGGAGCAAATAAAGGATTATGTCTTAGGTTTTTAAAAAGCTATTTACATATATTAACACACCCAGTTTTGACATTTGCAAACATTCTTTATTGATCACCAGCGACTTAAACTGGAAATGCAATGAAAGATTGAATCCTTAAAATTAAAAAAGTTTAACAGAAGGAAATTTATCGGAAATGTATCCGATTAGAGTTTAAGTGTCTCAGTGAGCACTCAAACTTCATTTACTTGTATTTTTTATACCTGAGCCTTAAAAATACATTTATTTAAAGGCTCTGAGCTTTTTTACTTCCTTCTCTGCTGCTGAATTTAACAGCAGCTTGTTCACTTGTTCCTATAATCATCTTAATGTCAAAATGCATGGTTATTTAGATTCTACACCTACTTGTTTGTCTGCAGTACATTGTCCTGAAGTGTAAAGTATTAGTAATGTAAATGTTCATAAAGTAGTGAAAGGTGAAATCCTGAACCTTCCCTTTAAAAACGGTCATTCAGAGTTTTGATGTGATCACCCGTCTCCCGACAGCAAAGCATCCAAAGCCAAGGATCCCAGGGATTCCTTTATGTCTGAATTTTATTTGCTTAATCTGTGAATTTACATTAAATGTATGTGAATGTGAGGAATGTAAAAGCTCAATTTCTTCTGGAAAAGAAGTTACTTTGACCTACCAGGGAAAGTCTCTCTTCAAGATACAAAAACCTATTCTCTCGTTTAATTTTTAAAACAAGGAACTTGGAATGATAAATGACTTATCAGTACGTTTTTCTATTATTAATTTTTAATGTTTAACTTTTCAAATACTTAACTTTCAGTTAGATACTACATGTATGACAATTTCTTCTAGGGTAAAGTCATTGCATAAAGGCATAAAGGCATCCCTTTAAACATTTTAGAGGCAAGTCTTTAAAGAGCTCGACCAGCTGAGGTCAGTTCAAGTCTCCTCCATCTATCGTCCATTTCAGTGAAAGCAGGCAGGTGTGGACAGCCGAGAGAGAACAAGACCAGGACGAGCACCAAAAACCCAGAGAACCACAACACACCCATGAGCACAGACACACACAAACAGCTCGTCATCCACAGGATACTGACCAGTTCGCTCTCATAGTAATTGTCCCAGTGGTGTTTGTGCGATTTCTTTGTCATCTGGAAGCAAGGCAGAGCGGGTTAACAGGACTGAAATTGCACACAAAAATATTTAAACTTGAGGAAAGATGACACATGCTGTTCAAACGTAAGTTAAAAAAAAACTGATCCTCACTCACTCACACAGACAGACACAAACACACACAGACAAGAATTGAATCCATCATTTCATGTCATCATGGAAGATACAACTGGTCCAAATTTCAGAAACTCAGCAAGTGAAGAATTTATGTTCAGGGTGGCATAACCGACTTTTTTACACCACATAAGCTATGCTAGGCTAGGCTTTGCAAAAAATCCTCAAAATCAGTATAAGTGAACACATTATCACCACTATCGTCACGATTATTATCACTATTACTTTGCTGTGATTGTAGTTTTGTTGTATATTAAATTATAAGATAATTTAAGGTAAGATCATCTTTTATTAGTCCCACGACAGGGAAAATTTACAGTGTCAAAGCAGCAAAGTGGATTGCAAAAAACAGAGGATATTAATATTTACTTATGATGCATAAATGTGGAAGTGAAGTTTATCTGTTGAAGCAGGTCGAGCTTCAGCTAATTTTAACTTCATTATAAACTGTGTTAAGTACTTTAATCTGTGAAAATGTTGTTTTAAACAGATGAGATGATTTGTACAAATGTGTAACTAAAGCTCTTAAACAGATGGAGTACAAAAGTGAAATATTTTCCTCTGAAACAGTCAGGAGAAATTCATATAAAACTGAAGCACTTGCGTGAAGTACTTCAAAATTATACTTAAAGTTATAACCCTTAAAATTTTCACAAAATCACACCCACTTTCTCTGAATTTTTTGATAATAAACATTTAACTTATGTACATTTACCTCTCTATTGAGTGGTTTTTACTGCAAGTGGCAGACTTCGCCAGTACCACATAAATTTAAGTCTCCTACTCGAGTGGGAGGGATTCAGAGGAAATGACGCAAACATGTAAGTTAGCACAATTTTTCGTCATCGGTATCAGCCTCATTGTTTGCTATTAGCCTACTGCTGATGTTATCCCAGTGTTTTCTACATTTGCTTTACTCTTTACTCTTTTCTGACTCTGTTTTAGATCTCTTACAACTCCTGACAGAAATATTTGCTTCTTTAGCAGCTAAATGCTCGACTGTGTTTCACCAGCTTCTCTCCAACTGTAACTGTCTGCTGTTTGGTGCTGAGCAGCTGGTGTACAAAAGGTTTTAAGAGCTTTTTTGTGGCCCGCTGCAGCCAAAAATGACATTATGAGAGGAATGAGAGTGAACCAAAACAGTAAAGTTGCAGCCGTACATTATATACATATCTAAACAATGAGCTGAAACTAGAACTGTAGACTGAGGGAATAATTCTCTGGAGGTTCATCGTATGAGTGACCAATGTCACACTGTCACCTTGTTTACACTTTGTTATTTACACTTTCATTGTAAAAATAAGGGTTACACCAGTGCTTGAGCAAATGCACTTGGTTACAATAAATCACTGGGAGACAGACAGACAGATAAGCAGAAAAGCAGACAGACAGAAGCGGATGAACACGCAGAAAACAAAAGCCACGTCTGAGAGAGCAGACAGATGAATATGGATAATCATTCTGCTCCTTTGTGACACCACGTGTGTAAGGAGCGACTGTGTGTGCGATCAGACGAACGCATGTGCACACAAACACACGCGACCGCCGGCGCCCTCTGCACGAGAGCGAGTCAGTGCCAGATTAACTCCCGTTGCCATGGAAACAGAGCTGCATAGTAACAGGCAGCAGAGGATGGAGTGGGGAAAGAGGTTGTTGTTGTGGGGATTAAAGGAAGGAGGAGAAAAAAACTGTTACTTTTTTTGGGGGAAGCCAAACGAGATGAACAAAGGAGGTTTTCTGTTGCCTCCCCAGTGAAACTTCCATAGAAGAGGGAATATGAATCCTCACTTATCTGCTGCCAACGCACACAGATGTACCGCAAAAGATGCACACACACATTGGAGCTTTTGGCATGTACACAAGCAAGTAAGCACGCGCACACACACACAGGCATACACAGGAGGATACACACAGATGCACGGGTGAATTTTTGGGGCTGATGCAATCAACATTTCAGAATGCTGAGTGATCCAGTTATGATAAATGAGTAAATAAGGTCCAAAAGAGAGAGACGAATCTTCAGAGTTTCCATAAATCTCTGTTTTTCATCAATTTTGAAAAGACAAAACAGCTCAAATTTAATTTGGGTTCTTTGAGGCTCTGTGAAGTTATTAAGGTCACATTGGTCCTCATGCAGAAAAAAACAATTTAATTTTTTGTGGCATGTATGAGTGAGTTACAAGAATTTCTGGCGTTCACCATTTCTGGTATTTATAGTTTTCTATTTTCCAGGACTGTCATACGAATCAGGTGCAGTTGGTCTAAAATACAACATGTATACTGAGACAGACCTCAAGGACCATACCAGCGTGACTACATGTCAGTGTTCTTTGTCAACATCAGCCACATACTTACATAAACCCCACCCACTTTCCCCCAAATAGTTTTATCTATGAGATATCAAGGTTTTTTTTTACATTTTGTAGGTATTCAATACGCTCAATACGTTAAAAAAACGTTACAGAAAGCACCTGAAAATGTGTGACAATGTTAGTGAAAAACAAACAAAAAAGAACAAAAGAACAAAAAAGCAGACTTTCTTTTTAGAAGAGTGAATTACCTACACCTAAGCAACTTTTCTTTTGTGTGTCCTGTTGTGTTTCTATACCCTGTTTCAACATGAATGGCAGTGAATAAGGGTGTAAAAATGCAGTCTGAGATACACACGTCTGAATTTTAACAACAACGCTTGTAGAAGATAGGGGCGATCTCTGCTAATGGTGAGAAGTCAGACGTATACTGGTGTGGTCCTTTAATTACAAAATAGATTTCTGTTCATTATCATCATCGTAATCAACATGACTTGCTAGTTCACTGAGGGTTCTTATTTTTGATTTTATCACCTTATTTTTACTGGCATATCATAGAAGGAGAACTTCTACATCTGAGTAGTTTTTCGTAAAATTGTCACTCTGACAGCAGCTTCAGGGTTTATATGCAGGTCGCTGCCTGTCGAACTATCAGCGTAACATCACCCATTGGAGGCTGTAATGATCACTCTATCACTCTT
>JAPZDX010000022.1:24003202-24013500 GCA_029783625.1 Naso annulatus | reverse complement strand
GAAATATCATTCAGACTTTATTTGTACAGCACTTTTCATACAAACAAATGTGAAGGTAACATTAGCTGCAAAGCATAAAGACTGGAATCAGCCAGCCTCGCTCCATCCAAAGATAACAAAACCCTCACTACTACCACATTTTATCGTGTTGAAAGTGTAAAAACAGTAATATGTCGTAGTCTTTACGCTGAGCTAAGCTAACTGGCTGCTGGCAGTAACTTTATATTAAGCAGAAAGAGATGTGAGTGGTATTGTCACATCTAACTTTTGAAAAGTAAACAAAAGGAAAACATAAGCTGACCCCAAAATACCAGTCTTTAAATATTAACTATTATATAAACAAGGATTTTGAAATTAATGATCTTAGGAATAATGAGGGGAATAAGATGTTATAAAACCATTAAATCAAATACAAAAAAATGTTCTTTTACAAAGCCAAACTAATGGCTTCAGTTTCTCTCCAACAAATTCATATTTATGTTGGATAAAAACAGACTCATGATTTAACAGAGTGCAATTTCCCAGTAATTTCCAAGAAATAATAATGTATCCTGGTACTATTTGAAATCAAGAGTTAAATAAAACAATTATATCACACCTGCACCAAAGAGCACCTTATTTAGATTTTTCCACCTTTCACCACAAAGAAGTGCTCCTTTTCTCTGCTTTTCTTCAAGAGAGAGAAAGGGTTTAGATTGGTTCAGAAGCTTGCATTCATAGGCAGTGGTTCAAATTTAAAATCTGCAGAAACTAAAATAGAGTAACTGACACAATAAACACAGAAAATAATTTTTTTGTTGTTGAATGTGGGCTGGTTGGTTGCAGCCTGACTGAACGAGTAGCCCTGTGGGTTTGGGTGCCATTTCACACCTGAGCTATTTCACCCAAAAGTGCTCTCAAACTCCCTTGGTCTCAAAGAACATGACATAAACATTAAAATTCTGTGCAGAAATGGAAATATTCTTACACCATAACGTATCACGTCCACCTGAGATGACACACCGTCTGATACCTGTCCTGATTCCCAAACATGATCTCCTGGACATCCCATCATTTCAACATTCAAAGCTAATTTTGTCCTTTTGTCATGGTTTCCTAATTATGTCTGATGACAAAGCTAGGTAGACTTTGTGACTCGCTGAGGACAAAAATAACACCACTTATAAGAAGGTAGGTTCATTGGGCACCATCTTTGTCTGATATCATCTTGGTGATGTGGGAAATAACACTTGGATGAAATGATGTTGTTCCTGGATTCATGACGCATGACAGGAGTGGATAAAGTCACTGAAAGAAACTAAAGGGAAATTGTTTTTGACTCCAGGGCTGTTACACACCAATGGTTGCCAAATATTTTTCCACTATGCCATTTTTTTGTAGGCTAATAGTTTCAGGTAACCTGTTTTTACAAACTGTTACTAATACTTGGGAAACTGAAAAAAAAAAATGGAAAAACAGAATCCCTGCCAAGTTTTATATAAGTTTGTGAACAACAAGAACGGCGTGTTTCTTTTCACACAGGTCTCTCATTAGTTAGGCAACTTTTGTGCAGATAAATTGAGCTTGTGCGAGCAGGGACACCAGGCTGTCCTGCCACACTGACATTTAAGACATCTTCAGTTTTCTTAAATTGCTGATAGCGTTTGATAATCAGTCCTAACAAGTGCTTGTCTTTTTTCCCCAGTCGAAAATGTGTCCATCTTTGGGCTACTTTACGTGTCATTGGTTTATGTTGGCAAAAATCTCCTGAAGCTTGATAGCTATCGTCAAGGATCAAAAGACATTCACTTGAAGAAACTCCCATTAGGTAGTTTACAATGTTAGCATTAGCTTGTTGGCTAAAATGTTTTAGCTACTGTTACAAGAGCTAGTAATGTCATACAAATCTTTAACATTATAACATGAACTGGTGGGATAAGTTTTACGATGAAAGTAAGCTTAAGCCAGATAGCTAACATATGGATGGCTAAAAAGGCTGGTGGTCACATGTTAGTGTTTAGCAACTAACTAGCTAGTGTTTTCTGCTAAGCTGACATTAGCATGCCACACAGTCCTCTCGAGTGCTTTATGCCAAAGGGAAAACAAGGAGATAAAACAAAATGGGCAAGTGAAATGTAGAAATGAAATAAGTTTTATTTATTATAGAGACAAATTGGTGGAAAGGTAGGACTAAAAAAGTAAAAGAAATTAATTTAAATTATTCAGCCAATATTTATAGCCTATGTATAAGTGTGTTTATACATGCAGCATGTAGGCTACACTGTATATGCTGTAGCTGTAAAGACAATTTCTTGTTGCATCATTGGTCCTATTGCAGACGGTGGATGGAAGAAATTGTGGGTGAATATAAATTCGATAGCTAAATATAAATGACAGAAATGTTACAGCGAGAGTTTGATAGTATCATATAGTCATGTGTTTAAATACTTAACAGTAAATCAATACCTTAGTGATTGGTAGTTGGCCACCTCAGCCCCTCATATTTCACCTGGGTGCTGGGTATCTTTTGCCACTGTGTTGAGTTTTATAGGGGCCAATAAAAATCCCTCTACGCTGGCCTTTAGCGCTCACAGCTAAATAATGATTACAACAACATAATCTTCTCCCTCAGTGCAACCAAACAATTGGCGGCCAGAGGAGATTGGATAGTTCTCATCCATCACTCAGCCATAAGCCTGTATGTCAAAACATTGCGGCTATTTGCTAGAAGAGATTATTCCAGAGAAGGCATCCAGGAGATGTTTTGGGTTCAGCTCAATATTAAAAATCACAGTCTGCAGTGAGAGCACTGTGAGTCCTGTGTCAGAAGCCTTTCAAAGATAAATATGGTCAAGAAGTTGTAAACTGTCTTCAGACAGATCCAGGATCTGTGAGCCAGCTCCACAGCAGACACCAGGGCCAACAAAACAAATCTCAAATGCAGTATAATCCTCATCTCTGAATAAAAAGTGCAGTATTATGGCTTGTTTATTGTGATGTTGCAGCTCAAACATTTTACTTCCCAACATCGAGCCTCACACATAAGCTGCCAGACTTTGGCAACTCTGTATGCCGTATAACTGAGAGGAAAATAAACAGAGCAATTTGTTTTAGAATTCTCCAGTGCTGTAATCCACTTGACCAATTTATAAATCATGGGTGACTCTGATGAAGAGAATGTGTAATCAAGTATAATGTACAGACTGATGGGATTTGTTAAAATAAGCAGACTGGCTTTACTGTTAACAAAGATGACTGCTTAGGTGTCATTACTTACTCAGAATAATGATGTTTGCTTGATTTGATGTTGAATACAAATGAGCGTAATAAGCTTTGGAAAACACCTCTTCAGTAACAGCAGGAACTCTTCAAAAATCCTGACTGAAAATCCCACCCTTAGGCCAACACGGGTTTGTGCCTGTCAGTTCATAAAACACTCAGGATGAGTCAGGATGATCATACTTTGATCTACCAGGTTTACAGCAGCAAAGATAACATTTTGACTGGAATAAATGGAGGGATGACTGAGAATCCAGCAGGAGAAAATACAAGACCAAAGACTGAGCGCACTGTCTGACTGAAAAGCAATTACACACACACACACACTATGGTGCAGCTCCTCTATAGAAAATCTCCAAAGAGCACAATTTCTCTACAATGAGACTGATTCTTGACTGGTGAGTTACAGCTGTTCAATGTAGAGTACAATAAATCCCAGAATATGTTCTTCAAGGTGAATGGGACTCATCCTTATCTCACTTTCAGGGAAAGTGGGCCCCCTGGTGGTGCAAATGAATAATAACACAAATACACAAGTAGTAGGCTAAACATAGAGTGACTTCTTTACAGACGGATCTAAATTGTGTTTATAGCTGTCCTGATGTTGAAAATAAGAAAGTGACCAGTTTACAATAAAACTGCCATTTTAAAAGAGACAACTATATTTAGTTGGTAAACTTCTGGGGGGGAAAGGAGTGTACAATGGATATCTATGCAGTAAGGCGGGGAAAAATGTATCATTAAATTCATTATTGATTACACGAGAGTTTAAAGTCAGTAAAGATAAATAAATAATACATAACACCATCAAATAAATAAGGTTTAAACTAATAATAATGTGGCGCGCCTAAGGGTCGTCGACGCCTCGCCTTTTTGTGATGTCATCAAAACGCGCCCCGCTGAAAGCTCTGTAAGCGGTGAGTATGTTATATTTCATAAATTACAATTTAAACGTTATATTAATTAACGTATGTGTCTTATTTCTTGGTTCATGTGTAAAAGCTTAACAAAAACAGCCACCAGCTAAGCTAACGTTAACGTTACATGTAAACGCATAAAGCACAGCGGTATTAGCTCAATTTTAGTTGATTCATCGCCGTTTGTGACCGAGCATCAGTGTAACATTGATAGTTTGACGGTTACGCGTAAGTTAAACGTAGCGTTAAGTAACCTGAGCGAAGAGGGATTTAATACCAACATCAGTCAGTATTGAGCATCGGGTTAATGTTAGCCAGCTGTTAGACAATTTGAAATCTTTCACTTTCACTGGCACGAGCAGCCGCAGATGACCAAGCAAATCTGAAACGTTACGATACTTAGCTCGTGTTTTAACGTGAAGCTAGCTGGTTAGCTTCAATAAAAACGGTCTGCATAAAGACAATCAGATTAACTTTAACGTGTGCTTTATTTTCAGTGGCAGGGTTTGTCTACAAACTCCAAAATGGTGAGTAAACTCGTTTGCTAGCATGAATGTTGAGTTGGATTTTTTCCTTCTTTGTTTTAGCAAACGTTATATTCTCGAGATAAAAACGCAGCATCACTGCAGCCTGCTAACGCTATGTGTCTGACAAAACATTACATTTGAGGTTAAAGCCTGTTAGCTGCTGATGTTTTTGCGTTCTGCCTTTAGAAGGTCCCCATGGTTTGTGATGGAGCCTGCACTTTTTGACGGATAGACAATATTTCAGTCAGTATTTTGTCCATTAGCGAACACATTAGATAGAATTTTACATGTTGATGCCGCATGGAGGAAAATGTTGTGGAATAATTTTGGATGATGTTCCAATCAGCTTTCCACTCTTTACTGTTTCCTTTCAGTCTCGTAGATATGATTCAAGAACAACCATCTTCTCACCAGAGGGTAAGAGTTCATGCATAATGTATCAGATTAGGGTGCAAGCTGTTACTGCGTGTCTGGTTTCTTCCGTTTGTGTTTGATATCAGCTTATATCAGTTTTTGAAGATTGTTTACCACCATACACATACCTTATAACAGCACTTACTCTGGTTATTAATTACACTTTTCATGCTTTGTGCTTGGGTCCCCATCTTAACTTCACTGTGTGTAATTTCGCAGGGCGTCTCTATCAGGTTGAATATGCCATGGAAGCCATTGGTCATGCCGGCACCTGCCTGGGAATTTTAGCCAATGACGGAGTGCTGCTGGCTGCTGAGAGGAGGAACATTCACAAACTGCTGGATGAAGTGTTTTTCTCAGAGAAAATCTACAAACTGAATGAGTGAGTTATTTCTATTTTAACCTTACTGTCAGATTTTAGTGCCATTGGTTGGCACTCTGCAAATAGTTAACATATCTATAGCTATGAAAGGACATTAAGCCATTTTGTAAAAGACAAGTTTGCATTAGCCTGTGATTGGCATCAATGGTTAGATTACAAGATATACACAGAGAGAGAAAAAAACTTTTTTGCAACGTTCCTACATCTTCCCGTTCCCCTGCAGAGACATGGCATGCAGTGTTGCAGGAATCACATCAGACGCCAACGTACTGACCAATGAGCTGAGACTTATAGCACAGAGGTAAGCTTCACTCAGGAACCAGCCATCATAATTTCTGCTGCATCCAAGTGGTTCTGGTGGGACCAAAACAAACAATGAGTGTGATGACGCGTGATGCTGTCACAGGTACCTGCTGCAGTACCAGGAGCCAATCCCCTGCGAGCAGCTGGTCACAGCTTTGTGTGACATCAAGCAGGCCTACACCCAGTTTGGAGGTATGAAGCAGAGGCGCACAGCTGTGTCTCTGCAAGAGATGAGTGCTTCAACTGCATGCTTTGTTTACACTCTGATGGTGAAGAAGTCACAAAACTGTTAAACCATTTAGGATCAAAAATAAAGTTAGCAGCGCCGAAAACATGTCAGCTGAATCAGTATTATGAAGAGTGTGTGTGTATGTGTGTGTGTTCTCTCACAGGAAAGCGTCCCTTTGGAGTCTCACTGCTCTACATGGGCTGGGATAAACACTACGGCTTCCAGCTCTACCAGAGTGATCCCAGTGGAAACTATGGAGGCTGGAAGGCCACCTGTATCGGAAACAACAGTGCTGTAAGTCTGACAGGAGTGCTTCAAATCTCTTGTCCAGAAAATAAATTATTAAACATAAGCTGCTGAATTATGAAGGAAAGTAATTTGTGTAGTAAATAATTGTTATTATTTAAGCTGTGTGCCAGTGTTTTCAGACTTAACTGCTGTTCAACATAGTGACACCAGAGGGCGCAGCTGCTCAGAGTTTTTAATCACAGTAGCCGTGGAAAGGACTGGACGCTCACAATAAATAGACATGCTATGGCCTACTTAGGGCCGACTCTTGGGGCGGCTCTTTGTGTAAGTCCTGATTCATGGTGGATCTCAGTCGGTCTCCACAGGGCTGCACACCGAGCATTGTGGGTAACAGAGCCCCCTCAGAACATTGTGTGAACACTTTTGTCCAAAAAGGCATTACTTTACCCTGAGTGCATGCACATTCAGTTCAGGTGTCTCCAGTGAGGAAACACACACCTGATCCTGACAGCGCTGTGCTCCTCACAGAGAGCAGATATCAGATTTGGCAGCTGCTGCATGTAACTCCTACGCAAATTCTGCAGCAGCAACAAGAAGGATGGTGTTTTGGGATTTTGTTGAGATTAGAGTGATCTAACTTTGTCTGTCTTTGTGTTCTTTGCTCCCCTCTAGGCGGCTGTCTCCATGCTAAAGCAGGACTTCAAGGAGGGAGAGATGACACTCAGTGCAGCCCTTGCTCTTGCTATTAAAGTGCTCAATAAAACCATGGACGTCAGCAAGCTGTCTGCAGAGAAAGGTGCACATTTGAGTATTCAAATAGAGAGAAGTACAGAGTGTAACCTCTATTAAAAATAGATCTATGTTTTAAAAAGATGTCTTTCTCAAGAGAGACCTGAGAACAAAACAAGATTTATAACCAGGAAACCACACAACAGGCATGTGGAAGTATATTTAACCAGACAACCAACAATCAAGCAGCGAAAAACGACCAGTTATAAATATTCTATTGTGGTGTTTAGGTGGTGGCTCCTAGAGACAAACCCACAGGTCGGACAAATTCCTGCAGTTCTGCAGAGTGTTTTGGTTTCTGTCAACCGGTCGTTTTGTTTTTACCACCTGGAACTTCACTGCTCGGTTCACTGCAGCAGGCAGTTCATTTCTGTAACATCCGTCTCCGGATAAATACACCATGCTCTCCCTGTTCAGCACCAAACACAGGCTGGTAAACTAATGAAGCATTTAACAGCTAAAGAGCCGGATGTTTTGTCATAAAGTCAAGAAAATCATTATTGTATATACCCTGAAATATTGTGATATTAATTAAGAGCCCCCCCACCCACCACCAAGTGTAATGTGTCATCTTCCAGCAGCTGTTTCTTCACCCTCTGTCTCTGTCTCTGTCGATTCAGTGGAGATCGCCACTCTGACCCGTGAAAATGGCAAGACCTGCATCAAAGTGTTGAAGCTAAAGGAGGTAGAGGAGCTGATCAAGAAGCACGAAGCCGAAGAGGCCAAAGCTGAGAAGGAGAAGAAGGAGAAAGAACAGAAAGAGAAGGACAAGGAGTGACGCCACCTCGCTCTGTTTTGACTTTTGTGTATGAGAACGAATGTGAGCTTGTGTAAAAAGTATGTTTTAATTTGTGTTTCTTATAATAAATTCGGATGATGAACTATAGCCACTGGATTTTTATGTCATTTAGTTTTTGTTGTTTTTTTTTTTATTAAATCAGATGGCAGGCATTAAGAAAACTAAATAGAGATAGAATAACTACTATAACTATAGAAACAGCTAATCTTCCTACTGTCATATAGAAGCCTCAATATTAAAATAGAAGTATTTTAACCCACCCTAAAGGTTTAACAGTTATTTAGATCTTCCATTAACTTTAAGATTTTTACATGGATTTACAGTTGGAGTCAACATGGGATTAGAGCTAAGTGTGTGTGCTGAGTCTGTTCTAATGCTCGGCAAATAGTCTTAATGTATCCTCCCTGGGTTGTGTAATGGAAGCTGTTATGAGATAAGAGACCACGGTTACACAGTGATAAATACTGTATGTTTACCTTTGTTTATGTGAGGATGCTGTTTTCCAGTCCTGCTTGTAAAGCAGGTAGTCTATGTGGAAGACGTGTTTTAATTTATTTGCTTATGTGTTTGCTCTTGTTCTCAGCTCCAGGTATTATTGTGCAGCTGTTCCTCCAGGCATCTTTGTGTCTTTGCTTTTTTTTTTTTTTTTGTCCCTTTCTGCTGTTTTCAGCTCCGATCATCGGGAGGACAGTCTTGCCAATTATGCATATGCACCGATTGACCATAATATGATACTCTGGCAGTAAACTTTATTAAAATGGCTATAATTAGTATGTTATCTTACTGTATAAAATGACAGTGTAGATGGGGTCAGAGCAATGAACCTGTAGAGAATTATCACATAATTCTGCAGCTTCTTATCTCTGCAGGGAATTCTTTGGCTGTCTGGCCTCAACTGTTTTGGCTCACTCTCACTGCTCTCATAGCATTGTGCAGCCAGGAGTCGTTAAAGTAAAAAATGCTTGAAATAATCCATGACACACATCTGCTCAGCACCAAACAGCACACAGACCAAGTAATCTGAAAGTAAAGACATAAATTGAACTTAAAAGGGAGACTGCTGAACTTTCACTCCCGCAGGTGGATACTTACACAACAACAAACGAATGCTGCTGTTTCTGTGTAACTGCTTTTCAGAATTAAATATGAATTATCACAAGTCATTGCAGATGACATATTGTCCATTTAGGTTTACTCTTGACCTTAGAAACAGCTGTTGTTGAGAAAAACCTCGCCTCAAGCTCCATTAAGTAGCTTTTCTGGAGCTTTCAATCGTATTACATGATCTTTATTAGAAGATGCATTTTACAGTGTTTAATGTTTAAATTTCCCTATTAAAGGGCTCCAGAGCATGTATTATGAGTGAAAGCTTCTGATCAGATAAATTATTATTGTATCCTCTGCTGTTTCAAAGGTGAAGAATAAATTTAAAATGCTAAAAAAAAAAGCAAACTATCTCCATCATCTTATAAAGAACATGCGATACCATCAAAAATTCCTAAATGGACCTTGAGGTGAGATTAATTTGTCAGCAGCGGTTATGTCAGGACATTTTATCAGATAATACAGCGCAGAAGCACAGAAAAGTGGGTTTTTCATCCGAGCACATTACATGTGATCTGCTCGTCTGTGGGTTCTGCAGCGTGTAAGTCTCTTTAGAGCGGATTAGTTATTGACTGGCCGCTTTTAACGCTTTTAAACGGATGCTGGAAACTGAGATGAGAGGACAGACACGGGCAGTTTTCCGGGAAATGCCGTGCTGTGAGTGCAACTGATGAGGTAACCACTTATCAGCCTCAATCTGAGGTGACTTTATATAAAGTCAACACAAGATTAAGGCCAAGAGCCTCTTGCCTTTTAGTCAAGGAGATTAGTGACACAGCTTGAATGGATGACTTGCAGAGCACCGTTGCGACAGGATAACATGATGTAAACAGGAGCCCTTACATAAGACCCCAAACAGTAGGGGGCCCTTTATACAGACAGATGAATTCAGTATACGGGGCCCCAAAGCACATTTTATGTGAGACAGTTGTTTGTAGAGCCAACAGTGGTTGGATATCAACACTTACATGTGGAATTTACCAACCTCCTGTGATGTGTGGAGGCTTATTTGTTGCTTTTGAGGTGTCTTTTTTTTTGTTTTTTAAATTGTATTTCCTACATTATTTCAGAAAACACATGAACAAAACAGTAAACTGAACAACAACAGCAAAGTGGAAAACAAAAATAAATGACGGAGAACGCATCAAAAGACAGTGTTCGACCTTTAGTAGCTCTACTGAGCACCATTTTATGAGTGTGCCTCCAGTTTCTGCATTATGCAAAGGCACTCTGATGGAAAACTTTCCTCTTATTGGTTTCATGTTATTCTGAGAAACCACCATGGTAACAGTTATGCAGTAGAAACAGTTATGAAAAGGACGATAAG
>JAPZDX010000022.1:23976940-23994196 GCA_029783625.1 Naso annulatus | reverse complement strand
AAATTCGAGTGTGCGTAGAATAATTTTAGAAGTCAAACTACGGCTTAATTTCTTTAATTTGTGACTGCTTAGGGCTTAGCAGCAACAGGAAGTCAACAACTGCGGCAGCTTCGATGGTTTATCATTACAAACTTACACCAACCACTACAGGCCTGGCATGCGTACTACAGCGTTTTTGGTTCTTCATGTAAATGCATATTTTTAGAAGAGAAAAACACAAAGACTTCTCCATTTTTAGAAGCGCTCCTCTCATCCTAAAATTTTCAAAAAACTCAAGACAGTTTCAGTGTTTAGGAGGTGTTATATGTCATATTAATCAAATTAGGTTTAATTTCCTTAAACAGTGGACTGTAGTTGATGTGAGGCATCCATAATAACTACACTTTCATCACATCTTAAGTAAAAATCTGAGTTTCTCAGTCAGAGTTGTCAGTTGGCTGTTGACTAGAATGCTATTTTACAAGTCAGAAATGGGTTATTAACTCCGATATGACATGAATGTGTCTCTAACACTCAAACAGGCCTTTTGATAAGTAAGTTCCAGCCCAGATACTTTCATCTCAAAAAACTTCCCTCATGTTTTACTGAAAAGACCCCCACAAAGACAGAAGTACGATGGCACACATGCAAACACATACAGTAACACTGTGTGTGTTTGCATGTGTCTGCTCCTCCCACTGTGACTGTAAAGTGGTGACATCCTCAGAAGGCACTAAAAGACATAATGCATGAGAACATTTGCACCTACTCACACATGCTTGCTCTCATGAATGTGCTCTGTGTCGCTTGATTAGCAATTCACCGAGGCGTGACACTTTTTTTTTCACTTCTCTCCTCTGTTCCTGTATGCAAGTGCAGAAATGATAAGAGCATGTGTAGTAACACTGATGTGCAGAGCGGATCAGAAGACGTGCTGCGTAATGCTCGAAACGTCCTCCGGGTTGGTCAGCTGTCTGTGTCCAAACTCTGCACACAGAGACAACGCTGAAGATGATGACCGGAGTGTGAGCTTCATACAGAAAATGTGCTGAAATATGTTTTGACATAATGACCCAGTTTAGGGTTCATTGCTGTAGTTTTTATTTCTAAGATTCAGAAAGGGGAACAGAAAAGTTCACCTGAGCATCCGCACGACATCGTCGTAGAGCAAATACTTTTGGCTGTTGACCCACTTTATCTACTGTGGCTAAATAAACCAGAAACACTTGCAAGCCAGGAGCATGCAAGCAAAGAAAACATAATAATGTGATAAACAGGTAGATATCTGTAAACAGCTTCTGATAATGATGCACCTATGAGAGATCCATTGATAAACCAGAGCTTCTGGAGGAATAAACACCTGCAGTCAAACTATTCTGCCCTGATCTGGAGCTCAGAGTTGTTGTTTTAACTTTTAGGATAAAAAATAGGATCTGTCTGAGGGGTATTCCATGAAACAAAATTAAGGAAAAGCCTTGCTTATTTCGTCTGGCCTGATTAAGTGAGAGTTCAGTTCCATCAACGTGGCCTATATGAATAACCCCTGAACTTATGACAGTGAACGAGTTTGACAAATGGTTTAAGACAAATGGTTGCGACTGGCCATTCTAGCTTTTGGATGGATGGAAACGGCCGTGAAGAGGAGAGTTCCCAGACCATTTTCACGAGGCGAATTAATTCTCAAAGTGAATGGGTCTGGTTTACCAGGCTACGGTAAATAATGACCCCCAACAGCCAAACCCAAGAACCTAAAGAAACAGTAATAATTTAAGAGATGCTGTATTATTAGCTGATATTATTATATATGTACGAAAACAATATATCAGTATTTCATTTTTAAATATCAAGATTATTGTCGATACAGGTTTTCGGCGACACTGTGACTATAAAGCATAACTTATGAGTTTGTGTGGACAATCTGGATGAAAATGTCAACCTATTTTTAAAAATTTGTCTATTTTTGTGAAAATTGGGAAACAAATTGAAAAACAAAATATTTTTTTCTGCAGAAAAACATCTGAGGAGTCCTTGAGCAAGTCATCTGTTCATTTGTAGTGTTCCTCTGACTCATGTGCCTTGTCCTGCGAGGAGGTGAGAAGTATTTCTGCACAGGCATCAATAATGTATCACATTTAGCCCCCCCGGACAGTATCATGACCTTTATGTTTGCTTTGTAAATTATGATTTGTGCACTGGAGGTTAAATACTTGGCACAGTGATGCTTTACAGACAGTTATGGTCAATTTCAAAGAGAAATCAGGGGTCAGAATGAAGAACGAGACAACACGTTACCTTTTATCTGGTCTGACGGCGGCAATTCTGACCCCGACGGTGTTCAGCAGCGACGCTCAATCAAGTGGAATGGAGGCTCAATGGGCTGCAAATTCATATTCCAGCCAAACGCCACAGCAGCTCATTCACCTGATTACACACCTTCAACCAGAAAAAGTAATTAATTAGAGAAATCAGCCACTGTTCCGTTTCAGGGAGGGAAACACTGTAACTTCTTTATGCACGGTGTTACGTGGTGCTCTATCTTTACATGGGAGGCGTAGAATGAATTAAATCCATGAAACTAGCTGTTAGTGCTGCAAGGCTAATGAATGTGAGAATGTGTGAAAGTTATTACTGTTCAAACAAAGCGTGACATATACTGTATATGTGGAGTATATATGATTAAGAAATCAAGCAGAACGCTCTGGACTTCAGACCTGAAGCAACAGAAAGTTTAATTCACTTTTCTGTGTGACACGAAAAAGAAATATAAAGTATGAAAAACTAAAGTTTGAAAAGGTTTTTTTTTTTTTTTTTTTAAGATTGAAGTGTATTGTATTTAACAGAGGTCTCTCAGTGAAACATTTATAACATTTTTCACTTCCAATGAGACAGCTCTTCATATTAACTGGTTCTTTTCCAGCTGAACCAGCTGTGTTTTTATAACATATTTATTAACAGTTTTTAACATGCATGAATTCCAGATGGGTTTGAAACTCATGAGGGCATGATGAGCTGAAATGTTTGTTTACCTTGGATACTGACAATAAAATAAAATAAAAATCTGAACTCAAGGTCCACTCATTAGATTTCTTACAGCTTTTTGGATGCTTTAGATCAATTAATGAAATTTGCCAATAAAAGACATACGTGTGGAGAGACGGCGTATTATGATGAATAATTATGTTTTGATTTATTTAATTTAAAAAATCACACTTTCTTGTGTATCTAAAATGCATATTTGAACTATTACAGAGATGTGTCAGTCATTCATTAACTGTTTGCACACCTGGATTGTGTTCCACTAGCTTTTCTTAATTGAATCAATTTGTTTATTCGTCCTTTCTAAATTCTCAGTAATCCACCTCCCGGCTAGTCTTTAAAGTGATTTATTGAAATCAAATGCCACATAAACTATAGGTCATATCCTAAATAGTGGACAGAGTGGCCGTTGGTTTGTAGACTACAGTTTTGAAAAAGGCCTGGCTGATAGATTGATTTGCTGAAATTATCGGCCAGTATTGGCCTATTGCAGACATATCAGTATTGGTGTGTCTGTTCCCCAGTAAATGCACTGGTATTAACACTGTGTTTAAGGCCAGAAAAAATGTTTAGACAAGTGATTTTAAATTGTGTAATTACAAAGTTTGTTATTTGTTATTATTTGTTTGTTTTTTAATAGCCGAATGATATATCTGTTTGCCAATACTATCGACCAATACTGGTCTATTGCAGATATATTGGTATTGTCGTATATGTTCTGCAATATACGCCGATATTTTAAGGCCTGAGAAAATGTGTACACTAGTGATTTAAAATGTTGCAACTATGTAGTTTGTCCAGCAGAGGGCAGTTCATTATTTGATAACTCATAAGTGAAGTACTTATGTTCAGCGCACTGTTTAGAATAAAGTTTGTCGAAACCTAAGACATCCTGTCTCCATTACATATCTTTGTCACAGGTTTTTGATGACCACATTCAGCCATTATTACAAATATACATAATATCAACCAACTTAACAGATATCAAAATTTCTTGCTCCCTAAGATCAGTATCGGCATTTATTCCAATCCTATATCAGTTGGGTCCTACTATCCATTTTTAACCACAAAATGTATAATTGCCATTGACTTCAGTTATTACCAGAACAATAAGAACAAATTCTCTGATGCATTTTTAGGGATTTAAGGATTTGATAAACACATTTGGCTGATATAAAGGATATCGGGATTATCTTGCTCCCTCATACAGTATTGGCCCCAAATATCTCATGTCAGTCAGGCCCTACAACCCATTTTAACGACAAGACGCATTGTTGCCACTAACTACAGTTTTAACCAGAACATTAAGAACAAATTCTCTGATCCACTGTTACTTTCTATCCAGAGGGAGATGTTTCTCATTAAATGAAACATTTTGAATTAAACAAAATACTCAACATGCCCGTTCTAGGGTCACATTGTAGAGTCACGTTTTCTTATTTTTGGGACTAAATTGCATCAACTGTTCAGATGGGACGGTGCTCATGCGAGTTGTTTTGTCCAGAGGCAGATAGATCTCATCGGTGAGCTTCAATGTTACTGATTTGACGTTGCATTGTGATAAACTGTGATGAACATTAAGATATCAGTGGCTTATCTGCCCATGCAGCTCATTATTTTTAATCAGCCCCAGTTTCGAGTAACGGCACTGGCCCCAAAAATGCCTACATCAAACAGGCCCTACCTTTTGAGCCTTGGCATATGATGGATGTCGCCATCTTGGTTTTTTGGAGCTGGATATCATATTTGGATGTGAGGGAGCTGTAAAGAAAACATACTTTGACACCTTGCAGGCAGTAATTATAGTGGTTAAGTGCTTGTAGGTCATCAAACGTATGTTAAAAAAGGAGAATTTCCAACCAAGAGGGAATTATAAAGCGCTTGGTGTCATTAACAGGATCAGCGAGCCACTCTTAGCTAGCTTTCTATTCATGATACTTCAACAGTTTGGTTGTTGAGAAGAAGGATTATGTTTCATTATTTCACTGCATTACGTTCTATTATGTTCTGTTCTCTGATGCAAAGCGAGCCTGTCGCTCTCTCATCTCATTTATTCATATATGATTGTGTTTGTCATTTGGCTGCAGGCGCTTTGACTTTGCCAGCTCCGGCTCCCGCGCTGTCACAGACCCGTGCCCCCAAACCCAGAATAGCCCTTGTGCATTTGTAACCCACAGCCCAACCATCTCCGTCGGCCCCACCAGGCTTCTCCTCCAGCCTTCATCCTGGAGGCCCGACTGCATCCGCTCTTCCCTCCTCCTCTTCCTCCCATGTCGCCCCCCATCAGGCACTTCATCTCTGAGTGTTTTATTGCAATGTGTCCTTGTAGAGGAGGACCTTCGGGCTCGCTCCAGACATCCACAAAAATACAGCTCACTTTTCTAACCCTCTCCTGCTTGCCGTGACTTGGCTGGGAAAATGTGGAGCACGGCTGTCGGTTTTTTCAACTGCTCCCTTGTCCTCTCCCGCACATTTGAGCGTCCTCTCCTTTCTTTTTTCTCATCTTCTCCTTTTGTCTTTTTCTCCTTCAGCACTGGCAGTCAGTATGTTTTTATGGAGACAGTGTTGCAGGGGTGCATGACAAGTGAAACCGACCAACTCCACTCCTCCTCCTCCTCCCCTCCTCCCCCCAGAGCCGGGCCTCTCTGTTTAGATCAGTGACAGTCTCTCAGTCTCTAGAACGCACATTTTATTCTCAGTCATGTCCCGTTTGTCTTTAATATTCCTGGTTTCACTGAGTTCTCTATTATCCGATTTCCATTTTAAGCTTTCTTGTTCCAGTGTTATTGGAAATAATTGTTATATCATTCCACCTACTTCATCTCAGGTTCAAATCATTTGCTACAAAGCATGAAGAGACATGTTTGAATATTTAAACCAAGGGAATCACAAACACATATGATACGGCTGCAAGAAACAGTTCTTTTCATAAGGGATTATTCTAGTGATTATTAGATTATTAGATTATTTCTTAATTGTATCTATAAAAGACAATATAGTATGGCCAGACCATAATGGGATATTGATTTTACGGAAGCAATAAAGTCTCGATATATTGACTAATATTACATATGATATCAGCTGATTGTGGTTTTCAAATACTTGTGACAAAGATATGCAGTGGAGGCAGGATATTTTACATTATTTACATTGTTTATTCCAAACATCAGTGCATGAACAGTAAACATGTCACATACTAGTTGTTAAATAACAGACCGCCCTCTGCTGGACAAATGACATAGTCACACCATTTTAAAGCTCTAGTCAAAGCATTTTCTCAGGCCTTAAAACATCAGCGCTTATCGCATTTACACCAGCTCCAATATACCTGCAATAGGCCAATATCAGTCGATAATATCTGCAAACCGATACTACTATACTAGTGATTATGTCTTGTTTTATCTGATCTTTTTTTTTTTAAAGATATATTTTTTGGGCCTTTATTTCTTTGGACAGGACAGCTGAAGAGCAGACAGGAAACAGGGGAGAGAGGGGGATTGACATGCAGCAAAGGGCCACAGGTGGAATCGAACCCGGGTCCGCTGCGGCGAGGACACAGCCTCTGTATATGGGGCGCCTGCTCTACCGACTGAGCCACCGGGCGCCCCGTTTAAGAGGATTTTTTAAATTGAAAATCGATTTTCTCCTCCTAGGCTTTGGCGTTTGGCTCCAGGAGCCTCAAAATTAGATTTTTATCTATGATGATAGAGGAATTACATGTAAATATGTTTTGTCAAATTGCTGCAGGCTTCAGTGCAGATTTAAGCAACTCCCCCTCCCCTAAAACTACACTGGGCACTTTTAAAGACAAGTTTGCAGCCTGTACTTTAACCCCAAAAGGGAAATTCAGTTGACTTTATTAATCCCTGAAGGGAAATTCAGTTTGCTTCATTAACTGTTAATTTGTTTGTTTTAAGGCTATACCCTCCAGCCCTACTTGTGAGTAGTTTAATATATCAAAAAACAATTGATTTTAGAAGCTCATCATAAGTTTTGGGTGTAAAATACTAATCTCTTTAGTATCAAGTTACTATAGAGAAAAATACCTTTGGTTAGCAGCTCTTAGATGAATACAGTGGAGTAAAAAGCACATTATACTCAAACTACAAGCAGATCAAAATAGTTCTTCACAGTATTTGCATTTAACAACTGACTTACTTTAGAGATAAATAAAAAATACAATTGAAATAGTTGAAACGAATGCATTAAAGGTTGCAGTCACAACACAGAAAGCAGCAGAACAGAGCGGGTCTGACATAAAAATCTAAATTTAAATGTGGTGAATGTTGACAGCACTGTTTAAAACGATTCTGGACAAATATCTCTTAATTCTGCAGAAACAAATCCGATACAGACTATCAGGAAAAACAGGCTGGATGCAGATGGAGAAAGAGACCAGCACTCTCCACAAGATGTCCAGACCTTCTCTTTTTCCATCTTCCCTCTCAGACAGACAGAAGAGCCTGTCCTTGATGGAAATGCCAGCTTGTTTTGAAAGGCAACACTTTCGCCCTCTGACATTTCAACCACACTCCAAGCATTCATCCCTCCTGCCCTCCTGTCCAACGATGACACTCCAGCTGGAGCGGCCTTTAGCCCCCTAATAGGTCACGAGGTCACCCTAAATACAGAATATAGGTTACATTTTTAAAGAAGGTCGACTGGATGGGTAAAACAGACTGTGCCCTGGCACGAAGGCCAACCACACTCACAAGTCTGGGCTGCATTAGTATGCCGGTGAGGATTTAATCATCTGTGTGTTGCAGGGACACTCAAAGATGCCAAGTGCGTCATCGTCTGCCTCTCCCAGTAGAGAGAGGGTGTGTGTGTGTATAAGAGAAATATTTTATTCCAGAGGAGGAACACTTCCACTCTTAGTTTGCTCTTCCTGAGCTGTGAGTTGTTTTGAGAACTGATTCAGGTGAATTGTTTCGGGGGATGAACAGCCAGAGTTGGAAAGCTGCTGAGCTGCTCAAGTTTGGCCGACAGCCAAGGAACACATGACTCAACCAAAACAGGAAGCGCTCCGGTAGATCCTTCAAGACCAAAACGCACTGAACCAAATTCTAACACTGTAATTACCAGGTTAGCAATGGAAAAAGACTCAACTTAAACTCAGACTGCCAACATAAACAAGCTTAAAGCCCACCCAAATAAAACCTGTGGTGAAAATGATTTAGGTTACAGGCATAAACAACACCTTGCTGTATGCAGAAAAGTAAACAGGAGAGTCCTCAGACCTCCTCAGACCCCGGGAAGTTTGGCATAGCAATGTGTCGGGAAAGATGTCGAGACAGAAACAGGAAAGGCACACGTGCTTCGAAACCTGAGTGTGGTTGGACGTATTCCTGTCAAAACTCATTGCTCTGAACCTCAGGAGCCAAACTGTGGCTGGTCAGACACACAGGAGAGAATAGAACAACCAAGCTAGTCTGAGTGAGGGCCCAACGGATATAGTGGTTTGCAAATATTTTAGCCAGTATTGGCCTATTGCAGGTATATTGGTATTGTTGTATGTTTTCCAATATTTGCCAATATTAAAACTGTTTTTTTAAGGCTGGAAAAAATGTTTGGACTTTTCTGAAGTGTGCAGGCATTTTATTCCAACATGGCTATTTCACACCTATCTGCACCTAGCATATAAGTTTGCATCACAGCCTTGCCTGCAGAATAATCGCTGACCTTGACAATTCCCTACGTCAGCTGAAGCTGCTCGGCAAAGTTAATGTTTTGGTCACAATATGGAAAATATGACAGCAAGACTCCTCCAGCAACGACTGAAGAGGTCAGTCATCGGGTCACTAAAATAATCACTTGGCTACACTCAAGTACCTCAGGTTAGATAATCCAGCTGTTTCTGACTGAATGCACCCCACACAACACACACACACGCACACAAACACAGTCACATACACACACATTCCATTGATGCTTGAGAAGCGAACCAGTGCAGGGTAGAGGGTTATGCAACGTGGCTGATGTAGGCCAGTTGATGCCTTCAGCTGACAGGGCCATAACAGTCAGAGAGCTAATATAGTCTCAGCTCTGGCTCACAGCATCAATGGAGCTCTCCCTCCCTCCCTCCCTCACTATCAGATGATAAACCCACAGAGCATGACAACGATGCTTGGGCCTCCAATTCGTACTGAGAAAAACACACACTACAACTTCGCCATGTAATTGCTCATAAAATCATTTATCTTGGGTCTGTCTTACTGTCAGCACTCCTGCATCATAAAAAAACAATAGTACCACAGCGACCAAATCCCTATAGAACAACCATGGTGATGCAATAGAGGGAACTTCCAGTACAAAATAAAACACAGCAGCATATGTTAACAATGAAGCCAGTATTACCGGTGGATTGGACATTCAAACTGTAAAATGGTGAGAAAAAGGCAATAAAATACCACCATGTTCAGTATTATATGTAATAAAATAAAATGGCAAGTAAGGCTGCAACTTATTATAACATGGTGTGTCAATCAGTCTGTCAGATATTGTTTTGATTAATTCTTTCGGTTCGAAAAATGTAGAAATGAAGTAGTTCAAATGCTGCTCCAAATTTCCCAAAGCCTGAGGTGACTAACAAACTGGTCAGGCGGACACATCTGACTGTTTTTGTTCATGACAGATGCATCGATGAAAGCCCATGGTGGCTGATGAGATACAAGAAATGGGACTTACTGGTTTAGAAACAGGGATACATTGTTTGTCCTCCAGAGATGCTGACAAGTTTATTTAACTGTTAAAAGTCCCCTTATGGTTACAGGGAAACCTCAACCTAAAACTATACAGTTCTTTTGAACTTTCGAATACTGGAAATGGTCTGATACCTTTAAGAGTTTTTTAATGTGAAGATCTGCAAATTTCCTCTGTTGTATGTCATAAATTGGGCTACATTTAAAGTTTACATATTTGAGTTTCACACGCGGTACAGGCATTGCAAAGAAACTTTATTGAACTCCTGAAACTTTGAAAGGCATTTCTTACACCCTACAGCCATTTTACAGACTTCACAACCATTTATTAAATAATGGAAAGGGAAAAAAAAAATTAATAAATAAAATCTGTTGTTGTCTGACTTATTTCCCATAGATATAAAACAAAAAAGAAGCTTACCGAATGAAAAACTTTATTACATAAGATTTAAATTAGAAAACGTGTTTCAGTGGGGATTTAAAGTTTAAAAAGCGTGTGGTCTGGAGATCTCCAGGGTCCTTGCAGCCCCTCAACACACCATGTGTTTATTTTCACTTCAGCTGTGCACAGTCATTATAAGGTTTAAGGAGTGTTTTGGTGTTCACGCCAAGAGAAAAACGCTTTCAGCTCATTGTGTCTACTGCATCATTCGGATGATTAACTTGGCAAAACAATATTTGTTCTCAAAACGCAACAACCAGCTCTGTGCGGAAGAAACATGAAGTTAGCTAAGAAAAAAAAATCACGTTTATTTTCTTGCTATTTGCGAGCTAGCTAAGAGTAAAGTCAAACAGTTTCGACAAGCCTCACTCTATGTAAAATATTAGAGCAAACACTTTCGGCTAAATAATATCCGCAAAAACACGTTGACGTCTGTTTTTTTTTTTTTTTTTTCAATATTTCTAGAACAAATCCATCATCTTCCTACCTTTCCTCGGTGTTCAGCATGACAGCTTCGAGGAAACACGGGTCTTTGGCTCCTGTTTGATAACGTATACAATTACTGTTCGATAAAAACTCCACAGAAAAGTTCACCATCCGTAAATTAAGACAAAACCTCGTTGCAGCAAAAGTCTTTAGCCTAACTGTTTGCTCGACTAAGGTGCTTTCAAGCTCGCGACAAACACCAACTACAGTTAACAGCAACGCGACATGGTATTTATAGCCGCAGCAAGGCATCATGGGTAATCCATATCAGGAAGTGAAGCGGTCTTTTTTTTGTTTGTTTTGTTTTTTACAAGCTCACAGAACGTAAACAAACGGACCTAACCCGTTTAAACCGTGGTTTAAACTCACATATTAAAACAAACACAATCGTATTTACATCATACTCATGTTAGAACCTTTATGATAAGTGTTCTGTAACTTTATCATACTTTACAGTAGTTTACTGTTACATTTGAAAATGCATTCAGAGAAGAAAATTCTAACTATGGTGGGCTATGTCTATTTTGTGACCATGTAGCATAAGATTAAAAAGTAAACAGTATAAGCCTACACTGGATACAAATCTTAATGGCTGAACTGGTGTTAATATATTTAGGCCTATTGGTTAGTTGTGAAACAATGATGCTCAGTAGATCTGTTGCTCTAATGTAAAATAGAAATACCACAATAAGCATACTAAATTACCAGTAAAAACACAGCAGTCAAATTTTAGGCCTAATAATTTAATATTACAGTATAGTGAACAAAATGTGCCTAAAGTATCAAGGTATCACCTCTCGTATTTTAAAAATCCATGACTCCAAATATTTTTATAAGATGTAAAAATGACATTTTTATCCTCTTTTTGCGCTATCTTGGCTGGATATTATCTCAAGATGTTTATTTTCCTTACACAAATATTGCACTTTGAATTATTGCAAGAAACATCTCCAATAGAGGCCTAATGTAGGAAATGAATCATAATGCTGAGCAATTTTTTTGCAGTCTAGCTGACTTACAGTTAGGCTGGCATAGTAACAATTTCCTTGCCTGTCTGATTGAAGTTTTCAGTCTATTGAAGTTACAGTTGGTGGTGTGTTTGTGATGCAATTGCCTAAATTTGTCCTGGGAAAACAAAACAGGGAGGCCAAAGGAGAGAAATATGTGTTAAGATAAAGTCATAAAAGGAAACACTTTGGATGTAATCTGAAAGTATTGTTGTGTCTGAGACAAAGTGTTTTAAAAATTAGTGCTATATTTACCGGTGGGATGAAAGGTAATCACTTCAGGAACGTGACACAGCTGAATCAGTTTTTAGGAATCTGGATTTTGGGATCCTGAAAACTGTTCTGTGATGTTCAGTGGTTGACCTTGACCTCCATCCACGCTAAAGAAAAATGTGTCGGTATGGACGAAAACTAGGGAGAAAACAGCTTAATACACCTCTTAGAAGAGACCACAGAATCTATTTTTTTGTCTGTCTGTCCCTCCCACTGGTCATCCTTTGGCCTGGACTCTCACTTTGAATCTGAACTTAGACCACCTTATGTAAGGAGGAATGGAAAAAGGTACCTGTGCCAAACAGATTATCAGATTAGTAACAAGATAGCTGCCCAGCTACTTGATCCTGGCACATCACAACATAAATTTGGCCGGACCTGCTTGCGTGGGTACAAGGGGACAGGAGGGTCAAAGCCACCTGCCAGCTGCCATGGAACAGCACCCTTATGATGTAACGTGAGTGAAACCTGCCGACAGAGTCTGTGTTGGTTAAATATCAGCTGCAGTGTCAAAATGACTTAAGTTAACAGAAAAATAAGCTAAAATTCTAGTCTAATCATAAATATTGATGTAAGTCTTCCTGACTGTCATACTGTAGAACTGCAGAGTTGGAGAGAGGAGATGCTTCTTACTTCATCTCCATCTTTTGATCTTGAATTTCTCCTCCTTTATTTCATGATTTATCGCTTCATTACACGTCATGAGCAGCTCCCCAAACAATCATACGAGGATGAGAACCTAACAGAACGATTTAGACATGAGGGGGAAAATAGATTGGATTTGGAGAGGAGATGTGTTAAGAAAAGATATTCTTCTTGGAACATGATTGATTGATTATTTGGGAGTTTCAAACAAGCTTATTAACACATTCACACTTGAATGAAACCAGCAGACTGACAGCCTGTTTATGCTTGAGGAGAGAGTTTGTCTGAGCGTGTTTGTTTCAGTCACACAGAGACTGCCAACAAATACTGAGGACGAGGTCAAATTCTTGGCCTCATTATTTGTAATGCAAAGAAATATGCTGAGATGTTGTTAGCCTGCTGACCTCTGTGTGTGTGTGTGTGTTGTTTGTGTCTAAAACACTCATGGACAGCTGCTGTTTCCCCATGACAAGGAATTAACTAATGGGTATGTGGTACTATAAAATTTTATTTATATTCATCTTTGTAATGTAAGAGGTTGAGGAAGGAATTCTTTAGATATTACCTGATTACTGAATTAACATATTTGATAGTTTTGAGCATATAACGACGGAATGCCGACAACTTTGAATGACTCTAGTAATTATGAGGGGAGCAAAGAAGAAAGTTAGGTTAAGTTGTATAAAGAGCAAGACAGTTTGCAGATGGAGGAGATTGTTAAATTACAGGTCCTAAGAAGTCATGACTGGCCTACTATGATACTATTTATTGACTAACAATTGTTGCCTTCATTGACAGGTTGGTTAGAATTAGACATGAAGAGTGATAGTTGGTTTTAACATGTAGGGTCATGCTTCCACCACAGAAGGATTTGTAAATTAGCAAGAGAAAAGGGTGAATAAATGGGTTAAACAGGGGTCGGGATTAGAGTTAGTGTCAGGGCAAGAGTTGGGGTTGGAGTTAGGGTCACTGTTGTGGTTTGGGTTGGGCTGGGGGTTGAGGTTTAGGGTTAGAGTTTGGGCTTAGGGTTTAGGATTAGGGTTACAATTTATCATATTGTAATTCAAGTGGTCTGAGAGATAAAACCTTGACTTCTGCATCTCCTCTTAGCTCAGTCTTCCGACTTAGATGTGGTGATAAATGATAGAATCACCACAGTAATGACAACTCATCCTGAGGGATTAATTAATGTCTTTATCAAATTTAGCAGTCCATAAAATAATTGTTTAGCTCCATGGTGGTGCTTGAGGTAAAGTCAAGGATTTGGTGTCGTCCTCTGTGGGCCATAAATATCCGGAAAAGAAATTTCTGACAATCCACCTTTTGATTGTTAAGATATTTCATTTCAGACCAAAGTGGTGGATCTACCAACCAAATAACCAAAATCCTTAAATCTTTAGGGATGATGAAGTCAAATTGCTAAAACTAGCAAAAGATCATGTTCATCTGAAGTTTAAAGGACCATATCAGTCTCTTTTTCACTTCTCACCGTTAGCAGAGATTGCCCCTATCTTCTACAAATGTCAAATTTTGATCATGTGTATATTTTCAATCTCAGATTGCATTTTTAAACCCCATTCACAGTCACTGATGTTGAAACAGAGTGTAGAAACAACATGGGACACATGAAAGTTAATAGGTATATGTAATTCACCCTGTCTGTGTTTATTTGGTCAAAAATCGCTGAGCGAGAGAGAGAGAGAGAGGAGCCACTGAGACAAAAGTTATTACGCCTGGAAAAATAGTTCCTTGCACGTGCTGCCTTCCTAGCTTGAATATTAGCGTGAAGAAGGACTTTTTTTTAACTACGTGCACATTTTAAGGTACCTTGTGTAACATTTATTGAATATGAACAAAACGCAAAAAAACAATTTCTCATAGATAAAGCTATTTTGGGAAAAATGCATTGGGTTTATGTATAACCTATGTGGTTGATGTAGACAAAAGACAATGACATAGTAACACTGGTGTGGTCCCTCAGATGAAGTTTTTCTCAAATAAATGTGTCACATATCATAGGACCTTGTCAACTTAAACTTAAAGTGACATTAGAAGTCTTTTTTGCTCATTTAACCAAGAAAATCAGACTAATGAAGTAAACAAAACAAAAAAAAACAAAGCACCGAGCCTTTTCTTTTACTGTTGGTTTTTGGTGGGGGGTTTTTGGCAGATGCACAGCAGCAGCAGTAAAAAGTTATTTGAGCTACACTGAAGCTCAGGTGATCACTCGGCATCTTAGTTTCCAGGACAAACTGTCCCTCAGTTGCCCTTCATGAACTCCAGCGTCACAGAGTCGCTCGTGAGATGCAGGATGACAAACAAAACATCTCTTGTGTTTCAAGCTGTCGCCTCGATGCTGTTTGAGAGCGACACTGCTGACCTGGAATTTGGTTTTGTCTGTCAAGCTCCTCACACCAAAGACAAAAGACGGATCGTGTGAACGGCACGGGACACTCTATCTCTGCTTTGAGGCTGAAATATTCAGCTGGAGCCCAGTGACAAATGAGCCTGAAAAACTGTCACCCTGCCAGATGCTGCTGTTTGATGATAGAAATGGGCCCATTCAGGGGTTTTATCAGGGACAGATGGTGTAAAAGATGAGTAGCATGCCTCTTCCTCACTCTTCTTTAGATAATATGTTAAGTGCGCTCATCAAAACTACATTCACACTGTAGACCAAAGTGCTCAAATCTGATTCTCCACTCCTCATTCCTGCTCATGAACCTTCCTCAACATCTGGCCTAGACAAGCACCAAGCAAGAGCAGTTACGCAACATTGCTGAGATTCATGCTCAAAGAAGTCTTTTCTGCCTGGAACCAGTGGGGACATGAACTCAGTGTCATTTCAGGAATTTTTAAAATTTATTAATCTGAGGAACAGTAAGAGGCATTTTAAAAGGCTCACGTTTTGTGACTTTTTGTGCTTGGATTTGACTATTTTAAGCCAGAAAAAGCTGACCGCTCTGTATTGGGCAGATGATAGAGAGAATAGTTGCTTCCTGGTAACTAATTTACACACTCCTCAAGTCTTTACCAGCTACTCCATTTTGATAGTGTAAGTAAATCACTAGCTGGCTCTCTCACAAACTTAAGCCAAACTTCATGTTCAGACATATTTATTTTCAACTGGAACAATCTTGGACGTTTTGTGATTATGCATATATGTCACCTCAATTCATCACTTTTTCCTGACAAATGTGTCACATATTACAGTAGATGATATATAGATGCAGGACTCTAAAAGTAAGTGATCTGACGATGCTGCCTGCAGGTTCAGGTCAGATCAGATTTTGGAAAACATACTTTCTGCTGAAAAATAAACATATCGTATTTCCCTGTATACATTGTGTAAAAATAACAGATGCGTGACAGAGGAGGGAAAACGTCAGAACTGGGACGATATGTGAATATACCTGTCGTCAGGTTTCATGCTCTTGTGTAAACTATCTCCATTACAAAGCACATGAAAGAAAAGAAGCTAAATGAGGTAAAAGTATATGTATAGTTTTGTGTGTCTGCCTCTGTATGTGACCGTGTGCATGTGCCTGAATGAACTCTTGATCTATTTGCAGTTTCCATTGTTCCTCTCTGGCAGCGTCCCACATACTGTGTGGGTAAAAGGTTGATTAACTCGTGCAGGTAATCAGACACAAGGAAATGCTGTCCATTTTCATGACCAGAAATATGTTGTCCTACTTTGTTCACTAACATTAACGCATAATTAACTGTGATCCTGACAAAATTGCGGTCTTGCAATGTGTAGATAAAAAGACAGTGTTGTGCGTGTGGAGAAAAACATCCCGTCGCTCTTTGCCAAATCATCAGTGGAAGTTATGATGATGATAGTGATTGTTGTGGGTGAGGTCCTCGTCAACAATGGAGCCAAGTGTGCAGGCGACCACAGGAAGGACACATTGTCCTCTTTTGTTCTTCAAATGATTTCAGATTGTTTACGTGTACTTTGTAAGTCCCACGGTGCATGCTGTTCTACAGAGCAGCTTATAGTTATTGTGTTATTTTAAGGGTTGATCTATAGAGTGTTGATTGATATTTGTAGATTATATGGCCTTCCACTCCAACTACAACCCCACAACGTAAAACAATGACCCAAATATTTATTATAAACAATACAACTGAAACTTATAGAAGATGAAGATAGAGTAAACTTTATTATGTTATCAGAATCTTTAACCTCTTACAATTTCTTAACACTCTGACGTTCCCGTGGGATCAGGTCAAAGAATCAAGCACACATGAAAAAACTACATTGGAGGCGAGAGTGGAAATATCTGGGCATTTTCCCCGCCTGGTACCCCCGTGGAGGCCCTCAAAGGGGCCTGGGGAAAATACATATGAAATTTCTTTTTGAGAAACCAGTGTGACCAACATGTATTATAATAATAATGTCACATCAAGGAAGATAAACATCTTAAAGTTTTATTTTGTCTTTCTTTCAGCTAAATCAGGACAAGATTCGATCTAAATCAATAAAAACTACTTGCAATCTGCCTTCAAATGTTGTGTCCAGTCTGTAAAGAGATACTGATAAATGAACATGTCAAAGACTTTGCATCTGTTCGCATGTAAAGTGTCAGACTGTAGCTGCCTGTCATGTAATTTACTGTCACAGGATGGTTTCAGTCCCCTTGCTGCCACATGTCACCTTGTTCATCTCAGGAGATTTTCC
>JAPZDX010000022.1:23942438-23953791 GCA_029783625.1 Naso annulatus | reverse complement strand
TATAACCACTCAACCTGAGCGATGAGGAGGCATCCAGACGTGAACTGGCAAGGAGAGGAGCAACACTCAGCAGACAAGTATTACATTTGTCACTCCAACCCACAGACGCTGTGATGCCATCCGGTCAGAAAAGATTAACTCATCACTGAAATGACGGCCCGTGACCTGCTGCCACTATGTGTTTTGAAGGCAAAGGCTTCCGCGAGTTAACGCACCATATTGAGCCTGAATACACAGTACCGAGTCGCACAATGGTAATGTCCCAATTGGAGCTCAGCCTCATGTTTTCTAACGTGCCCAAACTTAAAAATAAACGACACAATGTGCTGCACATTACAACAGCATTTATATTAACAGCTTGTTAACTTAATCGTGCTGAAGAGGGTTTTGGCTAAATGGCTTCTAAATACATGCAAAGCTTTAGTTTTAAACGTTTCAACTTTATACATTAAATTGAGTTTAATTTAGACAGCTTTCTAAGTGTTTTCTTGCTTACTGACTAGTTGACTAGTTGCAATTAAAATTTCCGTTTAACCGTTACAGAAACTAGTCAACACCTGCATCCCTGATACACTTATAAAAAGATCTGATAGAGTAAATTGCAAAAATTGGAGATATTGGCAGCTTTTAAACTGCCTAGAACGAAGCTAACTCAATGTCAGTATGATGACCAGTTGTTAGTTAACTTATTTCTGCACATCAGTGTTTTATGCATTTATGAGAAGATGCTTTATAATGTTCACAGTAAAGACAAAGTAAAATAAAAATGCAGATTTTCATGTTCTTATCCTGTGCACTAACTGATCAGTTACCTCTTGGTTCCTGCAAAACAATGTCAGCGTGAGGAGGACTGACAGCTTTCTACAGCTCTGGATCAGTTCGTGATGTGCCCCATCCACATATTCGGTTTAACTTTGAAGTTTTTCTATAATGGAATACAAAGATAAACCCCATTCCACTTTGACTTTACTTCCTTTACTTCCTTCAAATGTCTCTGCCTTCTTGTCCCTCCTGTCCGTCCGTCCGGTAGGCAGTCTTTCAGGTTCAGCCAATCCTCAGCTTCCACATTTTTAAAGCACTGATGTGGTGTGTGTGTTTATTCTAAAGCAGCCTGAAGGCTAAAGGCTAGACATGTATGGTAATAGCACTGGGTAACATAACAATACTATATGAATATTAGGATATGAGACATCATTGTATATTTTGGTTATTGGTATATCATGATGTGGCATAAATGTTGTCTTTATCTGTTTTTAAAAGCTGCGTTACAGGAAAGTGACGTCATTTTCTGAACTTAACAGACTGTTCTAATATTTACCTTTCACCGCTTAGTCATTATGTCCACAATGATGATGACGATCAGGACTACAATGAAGACACAATATGGATACTGAGGTATTATGACCGTTATTTTAAATATTGTCGTATTTAATTGTGACTTTAAAATGAGGCTTTGACTTGCATTTAAACATTTCAGCCACTGTGTGGAAAACATATTGCCATTCAACCTAAAAATACACACGGGACAGTTTGATCGATATCGGCCAGCTGTAGACCTACTTTACCGGGCACCAGCGTCTTTGACCCAGCTATCTGAGCTGAGGCTGACGCATGACAACATTCCTTATCACTAGCGGAGCTGCCTGCAGCCTCTCGACATGCCAGTGTACAGTAGAGCGTAGAGTGAAAATCAATTCCAGGTGATGGAAAGAGTTACATCTATTTCTTACCGTAACAGTTTAAATCTCTTACTCACCCTACTGCCACTTTGCCCCACTGCCGGGTTGGCAGAGTTATCAGAGTCTCCCAGGCGGTGGAGATCACCTGCTCCAGGCTGCTTTGGCTGTTCCCGCTCTGAGATGCTGACTGGAAGTTTGGCAGGCTGATATACTGCAGAATCTGCTCCGGCAGGTCTGGGCTGCCGTGGTAGAAATAACCAACAGCTAACGCCAGCAGGGCCGCTGCTGAAGCCTTCCTCCACATGATGCTCCCACACACGTCTGTGAAAACAGATATCAGTCAGCTCTTTCTCTCTCATATCCACAGTTAGAGTTTGAAAGTGATCAAATGAGAAAAGGACAGAAGACATTTAACAGCTCAATACCAATAACAAGGGTTAATAACGTGTAAAACAAATTCTTAAACTACTTAAGTTGAGTCTTCAATTACAACTTGCCTGGAATTTTTTTAAACCTGGACAAAAGAAATCTGGGAGGCTAAAATTAATCACATGTAGGAATAAGTGCTAAAACAGTGAGTAGATTAATCAAGGGAGAGTAAAAATCTCAAAACATCTGACAGTTCCAGGTTTTCAAATACGACAATTAGCTACTTTTCTCTGTCTCATGTTATAGTTAATTGAATATTTACTATTAGCTGGTCAGAAAAAGGAATTTCTTCTCTTTTTTTTTTTTAGATTTTACAACACCAAAACAGTAATCAAGTGGTGGATAAAATGGCTGGCAAATTATTCAGTTATGTTAATAGGGCTGCAGCTAATGAGAATTTTCATTACCAATTAATTATCAGACTAATTGATTATTTATTCCATCTAATGCCAAAAAAGTGGGGAAAACGTGCACCTTAATTTTTCCAGAGCCCAATGTGAAGCGTTCAAATTGCTTCTTTTGTCCAATCAACAGTCCAAAACACAAAGACTCTTCGTTTATTTTCATTAATGACAAGCAAAAGTAGCAAATCCTCACATTTAGGAGGCTAAACCAGCAGTTCTTTGACCTTTTCTGTTTGAAAAATGACTGAAACGATTAATTGATTATCAAAATAGTTGGTGATTCATTTTCTGTCAATTGGATAATCGATTGTTTGATGAATCGTTGCAGCTCTATACGTTAACATTATTAGTTTCAGCTCCAGTTAGAAGATTAGGTGGTAAGCCACCACGATCCTGATGCAGCTCATCTTAATCTGCAGGTTATTTTCATGTCAGTCTTTTCAGAAACACTGAACATTCGTGTAAAAAAATGAATGAATGATGTGGAGAGATTTTATTGAGCATATCTTTGTGTTATATGGTAAATAACCTACAGTTTTACTGCTCTTTGCTGGTTTAACAACCATCCAAAGCTACACAACACACTTCAGCATTCATCCGTTCAAACGCTGGTGGGAGAGGCCATCATGCAAGGTGCCACTTGCTCATCTGGAGCACAAGAGTCATCAGGAAGGATTTGGGGTTCAGTGTCTTGCCCAAGGACACTTGGAAATGCAGGCTGGAGGAGCTGGGGCTCGAACCACCGACCGATACGTGGGTCGTGCTCTCCCCTCTGATCCACGGCCCTCCCCAATATGAACTCTCCATTCAAAAAATTTCACTAAGCTTGTCTTTCACTCACTTGATAAACTCAACATTTACACCTGAATGACAGCGCAGGTTAAAAACTCATTTAGTCTCCATGTTCTCTCGCATTACCAAAGACCACCGGAGCAGCCTTTGCCCTTTAAGCTGCAGTTACGTTATGCACTTTATGGTAACGTTATAGTGTGCAGGGCTTAAGTTACTGCTAACGTGGACACATACATTTGGTTAGCTAACGTTGACATGCTAGCACTAGCACACGGGGTTTGGCTGCAGTCAAAGCTAATCTGACAGTAGCAACTAGCTTGCTAAGAGGCTCAGATTAGCGGCCAGTCTAATTAAGAAACGAACCATGCTGCCAAACACGTTCAGTACATTTCTTTAATCTGTTTTACATGTTGTTAAAATCTAAGTAACGTAAGCACATCTTTATAACGTTAGCGGCACGTACCGACAATGTGCAGGCTTCAAGAGTGTTGTTCAGGAAGAGGATCCTGTTTCGAGGTAAATCACATAAAGCGCATTTAGCTTGTGGAAAACTGCCGGTGGGAGGAGAAGTGAGTGAAGAAGTCAGAGTCCGTGCAAGTCATTGAAGGAGCAATGATGGGGAAGACAGCAGAGAACCGCCAGCGCACATATCAGCCGCCGCTTCCGTCTGCCGCTCTGCGCATGCGCCACTACAGGGAACATTACGGTACAGACCATAGATATGTGTACAGACTGTGAGGAACAGAGCTGGGGAGGAACGTCTGTCACCCGGAGCTGAGAGGCTGGAAACACATGGATCCTGAACAGTGTTGGACAAGTTACTCTGAAACAGGAATAGGTTACTTATCACTTATTACTCCTTATATATATAAAAAAACCCAATACATCTACATTACTTATTACGTTTTATCAAAAGTAATTAGTTACTCGACTCTATTACTTTTGCAACCCAACCGACTTCCTAAAAAAGTGACTCACAACCTGTTTTGCCAGTTCCCAAAACTTAATCCACTCTATAAAACTTTCATAAGATGTCTGGGGACAGATATTTGTGTCAGAGATCAGGAGTGCCAGCATGTAGATGGCCCTTTCTAGTATCGCAGTAACTGCTGAGTTACTTGGCTCAGTAACTGTAATTGAATTACTTTTCTGGAAATTGTAATCCCTGACATAGGGAAAAGGAATAATTACAGGGAAAGGGAATAAAATTACAATAATGCGTTACTGTCCAACCCTGCTCCTGAAATAGAAGAAAGATGATTTCCTTATAACATTATACTGTGTACAATGTGTTGACTTGACACTGGTGGTTGTAAGCGCAAAAAAACTTTGATGTTTGTGCATTTCTGACTGTTACTCAAAAATACACAAATGATCTTAATTACATGCATTTCATATTGGAATTCAAAACTCATGTGTTGTACTATAATTATTTTTAATCTTATACAGGGTTGGACAGTAACGCATTACTGTAACTTTATTACTTTTCCCAGTGACTAAAGTCAGGGATTACAATTGCCAAAACAGTGATTATATTACAGTTACTTGTCCAAGTTACTCAGTAATTACTGCGTTACTAGAAAGGGCCATCTACATGCTGGCACTCCTGATCTCTGACACAAATATCTGTCCTCAGAAATCGTATGAAAGTTTTACAAAGTGGATTAAGTTTTGGGAACTGGGAAAACAGGTTGTGCATCGCTTTTTAGGAAGTCGGTCGGGTTGCAAGAGTAATATAGTAAGTAACTAATTACTTTTGATACAAAGTAATATGTAAAGTAACTGTGTTACTTTTTGAAGGAGTAATCAGTAATAAGTAACTTTTTACTATTTCAGAGTAACTTGCCCAACACTGATCTCATGTTATTATTGGGTATTTAACTGTCTGATTTTATTTGGCTCATTGCAGACCTGACATGTTTTAATCTTGGTTCAGCCATTCATAGTTGAAGTTTGTTCTGGCAAATTTTTACTTGAAGTTACTTTAATATGTCATGAAGTTATTTTAATTTTTAATATCATGAGCCAGATTATCCTTATAAATCGACCTAATGCAAATTTTAACAGACTTTAAACAAAATCTACAACCTACAATGCAAATTTACCTCCCACCTTTTTTTTTTTTTGCTGTTAGGAGTTGATTCATCTTAAAACAGTAGATGGCGCCACTTCTCCAGTTCATTGCAGAGGAAGAGCACACCAGTCAAACTTCAAATGTATGTCTGACGTTTCTGTTTGTTTTATGTAGGCTACACAGTGATAAAGGTCACCGTCTGCAACATGCCATTGAGTTGCATTATGGGAAATGTAGGATGCAGTTATTCTTGAGCATAACCCATACTCAACTATTGTATTTTAAATCTGTTTTGTACTACACAAACATTTCTGAAAATGCAATAATCTACAAAGGTTTTATATTATGTGCAATATTAGCACTGGCCATATTACTTAGACTTTGATCATTAATCAACTGCCTGAAATGAGACCTTTCATTTTTTAAAAAAGTGGCCTCCAGCTTGTCCTCACACTGTCCAGAAAGTGAACATTTCTGACCTAATTTTGTTTTGTTGTCCTTTATTCAGTGAGCAGGTTCAACCAGTCTTGAAATATTCCACACAAGAGGCCAGTTACACTGACAAGCCGCAGAAAACATAATTAAAGACTCAGCTTCTTTCTAACTGCCTTTCCTCCCTCAGGCGAACATGCCTGAATGTTCTGCTTGTTGCTGCTTGTAAAATATTTCCCTGCAGACTTGTGGCGTGGCAGCTGGAGCAGAAACTGACACCCCCCACACCTGCATACTCCTTGTATAAATTCATGCAACATGGCAAGTACTCAAATCATCACTTAATATTATGAATAAGTAAATAAATGAATAAATAAAAGAAGTGGAAAATGTGATTTATAGAAGCCAAGTATTTACCAACATCCTCAAAATTTTTCCCTAACATTAAAGTGACCCTCTTTAGTCTTTTTAAATGGCGGACTCAACCCCCGATGGAACAGCACTCACGTTTGTATGAAACAGCAGAAATGCTGATGTTTCAGTAGTCCATTGATTTGGCAACTTCTCAACTTTTAAAAATCTTTTTGGGTTGTTTGGTCACATGTAATAACTTTGGAACAAAACGCATTCTCACTGTCAACATGAAGTAGTTCAGCTGAGTTTTCAGACTGTTTAACTCTTCATTTTTTTCTATTTAATACTGATTGCTGCTTGCATAATTCTTGAATATTTGTCATTTACAGAACTGGAAATTGTTGAGCAACATATTGTTGTAAAGATAAAGCTGCATCCAAAGTCTTAAGCGTTGAGTTTTAAACAGAATTATGATCATCTGGTTTGATTACTCACACAGGATGAGTGATGTTCAATTCTTTATTTTCAATATAAACAAGATGATACAAAAGTACATAAATGTCAACATCAAGAAAAGTATTTTGCACTGAGATATTGCTACAAAAACACCGCAGCCTTAGCACCAGTGTTTGGCTGAAGCTTTTTGTTTGGCAACATTCAAATTACTAGAACTGTGTAGAAGAAACTGTCTTTTTTCTATTGCTTTGTCCCACTTCAGTCAATACTGTAAGAACTGGGTGAAAATTTTACAAAAATATTAACAAGAATATCTTTAAAAAACAACCCCCTCCCCTTTATTTTAAAAGTAAACTAAGATACAGTATTGCTAAACTGAATTAGAGACACATTTGCATGTTGCCACGTCTTCATCAAAAGTTTGTGTGCTACTTAAACCAACACCTGCCTTTGTGACTGTAAACACACACACAGTGACTGTGTGAGGAGAGTTTTCAGTTTCAAGAAGACTTCTGGTGTTTGTCCGCAATATGAGATTCTCACATGGCTAAAATAAGGTTGACACCACAATAGGAGGAGTATCAGGAAAACAAAGCCTGGGTTTTGGGTTAAGATCCCACTGGAGCCGCTGATTTGGAACAAAAGCATCCTCCAAGTGACCTACTTCAGGCTGTTTTTCTTCTGCATCATGCAAGTGCTGCTTGCTGTCATTCAAACACATTGCGTGTTATACTTAAAAAAAAACATTCAATCCTACAAATTGGTGAACGATCTCTGGCCTCTATAGAGCGGGGGGGTTGGGCTCGGTGAGTATGGGGGCGTTGAAGCTGACCCGGACGTCCCGGGGATAAAAACCCTGAAGAACCCCGTCCACAACAACGTCTGGGAGATCTGCAAGACAGAGCTCAGGCTTTATATCATGGCAACAAGGCTGTCATGCTTTTTAATGCAGGTTCAAATTCAAAAAGACAGAATTAAAACATGAAATGCACACAAGAGCACAAAGTCAGTAGGTCTTTTTCAGCGTCAAGACGTCAGGACAGATATGAGCAGAAAGTCTTGAACAGAAACAGTCTGTTCTCTCTTACCTGACGTGCAGTCTGAGAGGAACGGATCCTGAAAAAATCCCACCACTCGCTGATGAGGTGACTGATAACTGAGGACAAAAATGAAATCAGTCGCATCCAAAGGTGAAAACAAGAAAAACCACTTCACTGTTTTAAGCCTCCACGAACGAGTCAAGTTGTAGTTTATGCGCCTCTCTGTCCAGACATGGCTGAAGATCTTACCTGTAATCCTGACTGTCCATATCATCAAGTGATCTGAAATTAAAACACAAAAAAGATAACTATTAAACATTTCCTGCAAATAAAAGGCTAACACAAAATGATCTATAACTCTTAAAAAACTAAAGGCTTGTTGGAGTGACTGAAAAGTCTGGAGGCAGAGGAGGAACACGGCCCCACTTACACACACGTGCAGTGTAACTCTTTGAGTGAGTGTGCAGAAAGTTTGAAGTAAATAACTTTTGTGGTATTTCTGTTTCGGTAAATTGAAAGTTGCAAGTAATACTGTCTGAGAAAATGGACAACAACAACCAACGTGCAGTCAGCCAGGAATTCTTATTTGAACTCATCCAACAGCCGCCTCATTAAACTGATACTGCCTCTCCACCAAGATGAGGAAAGAGCTCAGTGGACACCATTTTGACAGTATTAAATGACATCATTGCCGCTATGGATGACTTTCTGGAGGTCTTAAGCGGCGTCTTTTACAAAGTAAGGGATGCGTATGCGCCACAGATCCATTGGACTCAGTGAGTGAATGTAGAAGGGGGCTTTCTGGAGAAATAAAGGTGCTTGGATTTCTAAAATTGACGTTGTCTACCTTAGGCCATGAACTTATCAATCACCCCTTGTTTCTGTCTTTTGCTCAAAGTTACGGTAATTTTTATAAAGTGAATAAGTCAACTCACCTACATACAGTACACTACAGTGCTACAGTACACTATCCTTACAATTATTTGTGTTAAAGCACAGTGAAGACAAAGACTGGGCTGATCTGTTATACTGTGACATTCAGTTTTTCAGCGTAGTGTACATTTCTCCACCATCAGTCATTCGCTATACTGTGAATAAGAGGCAATGCCGATGCTGCACACCACTGTGAGAAATGTGTCCTAAGTTTTACTTTGTTGCTGCATTGCCCCTCAGCTATAAATAGAGGATCTAAACATAGAACATGTCCGCCAGCTCTGGCTGCAGTCAGAGGAGTCTGAACTGGACGACTCACTCCATGCTGCTGATCTTGTTCCCCGTGTGAAAGTGTTTAACATGAAGGAAGTCCAGCAGCACCTGCGGCACGTCTTCATTTTGATAGATGATTTCCTAAACAACAGGGAACAATCAAACTCATTAAACTGGATGAGTAACTTCAAGGTTTTGAAAGATTATGAATGAATAGTTGAACAAGAGGAAGAAATACACACGACATACTGCCCATCAGTGAAGAGTTCAAATTAATGAATTGCTGCTTTTGTGCGGTTACACTGTTAGACGCGAATCCTCGGCAGCGTAACATTTTTTTTGACAAACAGCAATATGAGCATGTGGAAAATTCAGATGTTTAGTAGTTGATTTGATACTGATACGGTGATAAAATCATCTTTGAGCCCCATACTGCTTTCCAATTAGCAGGAATACATTTGACCTAAAGTTTGAGGAAAAAGTCTAACATGTTTTTTATTCCGTCACAATTTAGCTGAACAAGTACAATCATTTTTTTCCTGATTTATAACCTATATTTATGGTTTATTCACTTATTTCTTGTCTTTTCTGTCTCCTTTTTTCATGTTTATTCCAGCATGTTTTGCCCTTATTTGGACAGCAGAGGAAGACAGACCGCAGGGAAGAGAGAGGCAGGAACTGAAAACCTCTACTTCTTCACTTTGCTTATTCCTGTAAAGCATTTTTTCCAACTTTTGTTTCATATAAATGAAGTTTGGTTGCTTGCTTAGTGAGTTAAAAAAAAAAAAATTAATGTCAGATACAGGGTTTCCCTTAAAAATTAAGAGGCTCCATGAGGATGTGTCTCACACACAGGACCCGATGTGACGGCTGACTCCTACTTGTGAGTCCCTGATACAGTTCCGGGATGTGTTACCTGGATGTAGTCTTCCAGCTCCTGCCTCCTCTGCTCCGGAGGTTTGGTCCTCAGATGGGGGTTCCTTTTGCCTGGAAAATCTGGAGTCTGGATGATCTTCCTGAGCTGCAGGAATCAAGATACAACACGAGCCCTTTGAGTCTCACAGGAGAAGTGGCCGCAATGTCACTTGACACGGAAAGTTCCTAAAATTTAAAAAGGTGCCATTTGAAGTTTTCGACTACAAGAAGCATTTTGTCTTTATTTTGTTTTATTCTAATACAACTTAAAATGTCTGAATATCTGCTAACACAGTTTCTGTGTGTTTCTAAAACTGTCCAAGTTAAAGGGCTGTGGGCAATTTTTTCAGATGTTCACACTCAAAAACCCTGTTTCACCTTTTCTAAATATTGTAAAACAAACATATTTACAGATGCAAGAGGCCATCAAAGTGATGTAAAACTATCTTGTTTAACACTGCAGAGAAGCTTCATATTTAATAAGATCATAATGCAGTGCTGCATTCAGCACACAGTCATCAGGTGACACTGTATTAATTGCGACTTGTTGAAAGTTAAATTACATATACACACTTTTCTGTGGAGAGCCTGGAATTCGCTGCTTCTTCTGAGCACGAAATGTTTCCTCTCATGAAACAAGACTTCAACTCTGAAAAGCTGCAAACAAAAGACAAACGACTTATTCACAATCTGCCATCGACTGAGCGGAATATTTGTTAGGTTGGATTTTTTAAGGTCTGACCTCCCTCATGCTTTTCTAAATGATCGTGAAAATAAAACACACATGGTTGCACATTCACTCTCTTTAAGCAGACGTGGTTCTGCAATTTGGTGGAATCTTACTTAAAGTACAGTGACTATAATGTGATTAAGGTTTAAATTTGTTGTTCATTACATAGTGTGTGTACAGTTTTACCATCCACATTTGAAACAATTTCAACATTCAGTTAAGAATCAAACACACATAAAGCTGATTAGAAATGGACGTGATACAATGAACACATTTTTTGACTGAGCTAATAACTTCAAACACTTAAATTAAGACAACATACACACACAACCCCCCCCCCACAAAGATTTCTTTTTGTATACCACATTACAGAGTTTGTCATACTTCTGCTCTTCATCTGTGATCACATCGAGGTGAAAAAAAAAACAAAAAACAAATGTTTTTCACATTTGTCTCCTGCTGACGAATGAACTGGTTGCAAAGTATGAGGAAAAAACAATTAATGAAAAGAGCATTGTGCTGCTGCGGACAAACAGAATGATTGAGCTGAAGGTGACATGAGTCCACATCTCGTGGAGCCTCGTGCTCTCGGACTGAGAGGATGAGACCAAACAGAGGTCAGCGCAGCACACGGCAGCCTGCCCTCGTCATCACGGGTCAGCGGCAGAAAATTCCTCAGGCTCGTGCCGATTTTTACCGTTTTAAAATGTAGGTGCGAGCATGATTTATTCAAAATTCACAACCAGGTGGCTGCTCTTTGCGAGCCACTTCAGCTCCGAGCATTAAAGTGAGTTTGGAATCACAGAAAACGTTAGAAACACATAAACACGGTCAGTAAACTG
>JAPZDX010000022.1:23895626-23908678 GCA_029783625.1 Naso annulatus | reverse complement strand
TAGTTACTTTTGAAAACAGCTGCATAAATAAATGTGATAAATATCACACTCTGGTTTATGGATCTTTATAGCAAGTTTCAGCTCATGGTTTAACTTTTTGGCTCACATCTTTACAGTCTCGGCTCACCCTCAAAGCATCATTTTTTGCTGCATACAAGTTTCTAGCAAAAAAAAAAAAAAAAAAGTTCTAAAATCCCATAGCATACTACAAATTGCAGACAGATTAAGTTAGAGACTAGCTTTGCAACTAGCTGGTGAAAGAAGCAAATGTTGCATTTAGCCGGAAAAAAACAATTAATTTCCTCAGGGCCTGGTGGAAACCAAAACAGAGCTAAAAGACAGCTAAAATTACCAGGTGGCCATGAACAAGACTCCAAGTTAATGCTGCTCCATTTGCTAACACATCTACCATAATATTAATATCATTGTTGTGTTTGCAACATGTTGTGGGTCCATAAAAATCACTTAACGAAAGTTTAACTTTTGTGCAGTATGTCAGTTGAGTGCTTGATACCTTAAAAAACGACACTCTTTTTCTTTTTCTTGGTTCAGTGTATTTCTTGCTATGAGTTTTAATCTTCTTACTTTAGCTCAGAGCTATAGAAAAAGAGCAAAACGGTATTTGTTTCAGTTCTTTCATGCATATTCAACACGTTGGCAGAATGAATCCAACACGGTTCACATCTACACTGCAACTCACTGCAGCGTGAGGCAGCGATGCATCGGTAATGGGCCGTTGCTCTGGAAATTAATGCCTTTTCAGTGGAGACAGACTGTTGGAAACAGTACCTAGAGGCGCAAAACAGTACATTCAACTTTTAAGTGTATTTTATATTGTGAGATTGTATCACTGTATCACTGATTCTCATTCCAGGTGGTGATGGCTGTGGCTCAGCTGTACTTCCATCTTGCTCCTAAAGCCGAGGTCGGAGTGATAGCTAAGGCTCTGGTCCGTTTGCTCAGAAGCCACAGGTGAGCTTTACTGTCTATACCTTTAAGGAGACTGTCTTTCATATTGCTGCACTATACATTTTGGCAGAAACTGAGTTCAAAACAAATTGCAGGTTAGACAAGCCAGTAGCATGAGCTATCACGCAGCATCACACTGGCTGAGAATGGAGCCAAGGTTGATAGTAATGAGAAAAAAGGCCAAAAAACAAGTCAAAATGCCAAAAAATAAAAAATAAAATACGCAGCTGAATGTGAGAAATGAAAGCTATTATGGCGATGAAACTCAGCAAAGTGGGAAACAGTGTGACAGAAAATAAAAAGACGAGTTAGGGCATTTAAAAAAAAAATAAAAAATTCTATAGCCCTGAAGCAGGAGGTGTTATTGAGCAGGGAGCTCAGTGAGACTGAGATAAACATGAAAGCATAAAGCATAAGGAGTGATGATGGCACATCGGTGGCCTTCTGGCTGTAAGTCCTGAAAACTGGCAGCTCCTTTATTGAACAAGTGCTCTTGTGGCTCGGCCATGTTGTAATGGCATCATCACTCAGCAGAGACCAAACAGCAGCAATTCTCTGCAGGGGATTTGTCAGAAATCCTTTGTACAGTACGACATGTTTTATTGCTCCTAATTATTCCTGTGGAGTTGCTGGAGTTTTAGCTCTCATACAGCCACATCAGTTCACTACCTTTAAGAATAAAGCTGAGATATTTGGGAGGAGAGCTGCTTGATAGGGCCCGACCAATATACATGGGTTTGCTGATATTATTGGCTGATGTCAGCCAATTGCAGATGTATTCAGCATATATGTTCTCCAGTGTTCAGTGCACTGATGTTTGGAATAAATTTTGTTAAAATGTAAGATATCCTGCCTCCATTACATTTCTTTGTCACAAGTATTTGATAATCACATTCAGCAGATATTACATACTCACATAAAATATCGGCCGATATATCGGATAAAATACCATGTTGGTCGATCTCTACTACTCATGTTTTTAAACCGTCTTTCATTGGTCTTGATTGTGTGCGCGACATCTGCAAGCAAAATGCAGATGTGAAGAGAAACAGAGTTACAGATGGATTTCAAATGGCCACTTGACCTGCGGGTTGTTTCGGTTTTTTGTGTCATTGATCTATAGATTTACAAACAAGGCAGGATAACAGTGGTGCTTGGATGAGTGCATGTGCAGTAAACATTTAAAAATAAGATTGTTGCAAAAATAAGAAATAATAATTTAGAATATACACTATAATTAATACAGATTTTTTTTAAAGAAAGATAAATTGTTCCTCAATTAAAGTTCACATCTGGCTCCATAAATTTGTACAGTTACATCTCAGCAGTTCTTATTCAGAACTAAAATTCATTTACTTACATCAAACCAACAAGTCAAAAAATCCAATAAATCACCAGTTCATTGGATCACACAGGTATCTTTTGTTGTCCATCATAAGAAGTTTTCATGTAACGTTACTGTCCACAAGTCTGTGAAAGTTCCGCTCTCAGATACTGTAGCTAGCTAATGAGGTCAGTTGTGAAATTATGTTGTCATATTAATGAGCTCTGGACCTCCAGTTTGGTCACGAGGTGTTTCAGGTAGAGGAGGACTGGACTCATTGAATTCATCAGTTCATTTCTCTCTTGTTTTCTCCATCAAATCTCTGCTGTTTCTGTCTCTTCCTCCAGTGAGGTCCAGTATGTTGTTCTTCAGAATGTGGCGACGATGACGATCAAGAGAAGGGTGAGCTGACCTTGTTGCTGTTTTGGTTCTGTGTGTTTGTGTGTGTTAAACCTGACTGTACAAGCTGACGGAGCTGCAGATTCACTGAGGTTTTGTTGTTTTGTTTTTTCCTCCTTTCTTTATTTTTCACAGGGGATGTTTGAACCGTACCTGAAGAGTTTCTACATCCGCTCCACAGACCCGACCCAGATAAAAATCCTTAAGGTTATTTTCTGTTGTGCTGCTATTTATTCCTCTTGAATCTCAATACTGAATCAATGGAAGACAATAATTGTTCTCACACTGAGATATGGTATTAAAGCATACAGTATATTAGCAGCATCCTTTGTCCTCAATCATTTTAAACCAGCTGACACTGAATTATGTTCTTGGAACAAGTGAAGCAATGACGTAATATTAAATATTATAACAGAAAATATACAAGTAAATGTGTCAAACTGTCAAAAGGTAAGTTCTTTGCGGATGTAATTTATATAATCTTCTCTGAATGGTAAAATTTTTTTTTTAAATAATGTTGAATAAGGGTGTTGTTTTGTTGCTGTGCTAAATTAATTTTCACAAATCAAAGTGAAGCATTTTCTAAAATGTAGACATGAAAGTGCAGTCTCTTGCACAGGCGCTATTAAGTAAACAACACCACAGCGGGAAAACTTTGCAGTTGTTACAGTAAACAGCTTTTTAAATTCCCTTTTAAAGTTAAGTTTGCAGTGTTCAGAATTATTTTCTTTTTTGTATTTTGCAGCTGGAAGTTCTCACCAATCTGGCCAATGAGACGAACATCTCCACCATCCTCAGAGAGTTTCAGGTACAGTGGAAGAGAATTTGACGCTTAATGAAGGGTGAATTTCGTCTTGAGTCAGTCCGAACTGTATTTCAGCGAGGAGGAATTGTCCAGCGTCTCACACTTTATGTGTTACTGTACTGAGTGAGTGTTTTTTCCAACAGACGTACATTAAAAGTATGGATAAAGACTTTGTGGCCGCCACGATTCAAGCCATCGGCCGCTGTGCTACAAACATCGGGGAGGTGAGGGACACGTGTCTGAACGGCCTCGTGCAGCTGCTGTCCAACCGAGACGGTAAGTGGAGCTCGAAATGTTTTTTTAAGGGAAACATATTGCAGATTTTGTAGTAGAGGGAATAAATTGTTGTTCATTATCAGATATTGTGTCAATTGAGTATTTTAATTAATTAATGGTGCATTTTGTAAATTACCAAACAGAATTTATAACATTAAAAAAAAGATGATTTCCTGATTTTTAAAAGAAACAAATCTTCCTGCGGTTGTACAGAGCTGGTCGTTGCAGAGTCTGTGGTTGTTATTAAGAAGTTGCTGCAGATGCAACCGGAGAAGCACAGTGACATCATCAAGCACATGGCGAAACTGACAGACAACATCCAGGTGAGGGTTAATTCACAAACTGCTGTGAACGTCTTGAACTTTGTGTTTTTGGGTTTTGACTGACATATCTGTCCAGTACCTGTAGATGATGCAGATAAACACAAACATTTAATTAAGCTTTGATTTGCTCTCAGGTGCCGATGGCACGCGCCAGCATCCTGTGGCTGATTGGAGAATACTGCGAGCACGTGCCGAAGATCGCCCCAGACGTCCTGAGGAAGATGGCCAAGTCGTTCACTAACGAGGAAGACATCGTCAAGCTACAGATCATCAATTTGGCGGCCAAGCTCTATCTCACCAACTCCAAACAGGTGGGAACAGCATGTTTGATTTGTCACTAATACTTTAAGACAATAAAACCCACCGATACAAAAAACAATCAGATTTTTTGTAAAACATGACAGGATTTTATAGCGGTGTGATTGGGTTTTAAAAATTTCTGTGCTTTTTTTTAAGAAACCAATATGTGGTTTTATTCAAGTTTGAATTTTTTTTCCCAGAATTTTTTTAAACGTGTAGAAATGACAATGAATGTTGTATACTGAGAAAAAAAAAAGCAGTTTCAGCGATTTTCAGTCTCACAACATTCACTCTTTAAACTCATTTCATTCATTTAAACTGTTAAGCATTTCCTCCTTTCACTGAAAATGTACATGTCGAAGCAACAGCCCTCGTCACTGGTTTGGTTTACATTTTAGTTTTACCTGTTTTGTGTTTAATTTTGTAAGTATTCTCCTTATGTGTCATGCTTTGTTTCCCTTTCTGTCTTTATGTTTTCCTGCCTTTTTTGATCAGTTATTAGTTTCACCTGAACCCTGATTGTCCTCCTGAGTTTAGTCCGTGTGTGTCTCACTTTGAGTCGTCTTTCTGCGTCTGTTCTCTTGTCCTGCATCTGCTGGTTTTGTCTTTCTTGAGTTTCCTGCCTGTGTGTTCTGTGCTTTATCCGTTTGTTCCTAGTTTAATTCTTGTTTCGTCTGTAGTTACTGTCATTTTGATTTGCTTGAGTCTGTGTCTTCCGTTTTTGTTGCCTCAGAGTTATTTGTTTGGATTTCAGGGTCTTTATTGAAGCTCAGTTTCTGTTTTGTCAACCTGCCTACTTGAAGTCTTTAGAGTCATGCTTTCTGGTCTTTTTGCTCAATCATAACACTTTCATAGCTTTGACGAAGAAATTCTAGTGAAGTACAAGCACTTTAAAATATACCAAAAATGCAGCACTTGAATAAGTGTAGATATTTATTATCTCTGCCAACCTCTTACTGCTTATTAAGTATCATTGCCAACTACTGAGAATATTACAAGCAATGCATTTACACAGTGTCATCACACCAGGCATAGTAATGTGTTCGTTCATCATGACGAACATCCCCAAAAAATTAAACTCATGCTAACATAAGGTAAACATAAATAAACACATCAGATTTAATTCTTGCTTCATATTCGTTTCATTTTCCTTCTTCTCGCAGACCAAACTGTTGACGCAATATGTCCTCAACTTGGCTAAGTATGACCAGAACTATTACATCCGCGATCGGGCGCGCTTCATTCGCCATCTCATCGTGCCCACCGAGAAGAGCGGAGCACTCAGCAAGTACGCTAAGAAACTGTTCCTCGCCCTCAAACCTGCGCCGGTCCTCGAGTCTCCATTTAAAGGTACAGAATTCAGTCTAAAGATTTCACTCGAGCTTAGAGGCAGTGAAACATTCACACATCACACAGATGTGATAAATCAGCTTTGAAATGATCGAAAAAACACACTCATGACTCCAGAACTCCCCTGAGAATCATCACGTTTATATATATTTTTTTAAATGTCAGAGTAATCCAGTGTCTGTACATTCATAGGTAGGTTGTAAATAGGAACTACTAATGGCAATTTGGCATTCTTCAATGGTGCCATTTTGCCAAAATTTAGTCTTCAGCTAATTCACATTTGCTGTCCTCAGCAAATGTTGCAAACCCTGGTAATTGTACTTCCTGTTTGCATTATCCAAAGCCTCCAAATTCTGGGTACAGTAGTTGGACAGTAGTGACAAAGCAGTAATGTATTGCACTTATCTCTGTTTGTCTGTGCAGATTTTTGCATTCTTGATTCCTTTTTTCTTGTTTTATTGCAGATCGAGACCACTTCCAGTTGGGCTCATTGTCCCACTTGCTGAATGCCAAGGCTGGCGGCTACCAGGAGTTGCCTGACTGGCCTGAAGCCGCCCCTGACCCCTCCGTGCGCAACGTGGAGGTGAAGGAGTCTGTGCGTGCAGTGGGAACAGTAACATACAGAGACACAGGGGCCTTCTGGGGGTCCCAAATGTTGGAGGGGAGCGAGGGTTGCTCCTGCCCCAGAGCGGTGCCTCAGAGGGGCCAGACAGAGTCACCAGAGCCTCACATTAACTCCAATATAACACTGATTCCTCTTTCACTGGCCATCGTTCATTCACTTACAGTTCATTAGCATTAACCGCTCATCTGTAACATGCATCCTTTTTTTGGCCTCCATCTGTTTCCAAATGGATGCTGCTGAACTGCTCCCCCCTCCACGGAGGAGAAAGAGTTAGAAAGGAGAAATTAGAGTCTCTATTTAAAAACTGTTCGATTCAAAATGAAACCGGTCATCGGCATTGAATTCCTCGCCCTCTCTGCTGCACTTGCTTCTGTTTGGCAGCAGCTCACTCGCCCCGTCCAGGTGATTTCTCACCAGTGTTTGAGCCAATAGCACATGTGATGCACAGGGGAACAGATAAGCAGTAAATCACATCTCCTATAGTCTCTGCTAGAGGTTGACCTGTTTTCAGCAAAGCCAAAAGGTTAAAATTATGCATCTGTAATCAGTCTCTTTATTTTGGCCTAATTACTCCCCAAATTTGCAATTAGAAACAAGTTACACACAAATAGCTGAACAAAGTACAATTTGATCTGTTAGTTCCTTTGTCGAGCATCATCCCTCCTCTTCCTCCTCATCCCATTCACCTCCATTCACATGTGCCATCGGTTTCTAACCAACAATGTGATCAAAGCGAAGACACAAAATCAAAACTTGAATTTGTGTCACTTCTTCGTCCAAATCAAGACTCATTAAGCCGCTTGATTTTGAGTTGAGGAGTGACCTCAGGGCTTGATTTTGTCGTCTCATTTGTTAAATATTGTGATGATAGTTTTACTTGCATCCTAATGTTCCGTTCTCTGCAGTAACTTGTCATTTACTTGCGGTGCAGATTTCAACATGAGGCCGCAGGTGTATTGAGTTTTATTTTGATTTGCCTGTAGATGCACAAGAGACGGCGGAGTAAGAGATCAGAGCAGGAGTTTAGTATGTTTCAGCTCAATAAATACTCAAACAGATTACATTACTCTCAGCTGTTTTCCGAAGCATTTCATTGCCTTCTCATTGAATTCCCTACCCAGCAGGCAGGCATTTGTCTCCAATGCCATGAGTTGAAAGATAGCTGATCCATCACAGTAAAATTTCTTGATTTTATTTTGTTATCAGGGGGACTTTACATCATCTGAGCAGGCAGAGTTTTGTTCCCTGTAGTTGCATTCAAAGAGGCGTCGACATCTGATTGATTTCCTGACCACTTTGCTCAAAACTGCCTATAGCTTTGCAACATCACACCCCAGTTTTACATCCCTTATTCTTGTGTGGCAGGAGTCAGATTAAATAAGCTTGTAGCATCATTTTAAAGTCCCGCAACTAACGATTGACAGCTCAGCTTAAATAAATCTGCTGGTGTTGTGGCTGTAGAAGCTTGAAGGGTTAGTGGATCCTCTGAAGCCCTGACCTCTCTGACCAGCTCTCCCTCTGCACGTCATTCGTCTCCACAGATAGAGGAAGTCATAACCACCAGCGAGGGTCGGCTCGGCTTGCTGGGAGACTGGCGAGAGGTTTGGGAGTGCAGTGGTGTTTGTTTTGAAGACTGCTCTCTCTTTCCTCCTATAATCTCTCTCTGACTCTCATGATATAGTTAATGACAATCTTCAAGTTGGTGAGATAGGATTAAAAATATTGCAGAATCCCTGAATCAATGCAGACTAACAGAGGATTACTGTGACAGTTGGTACCGATTATTTTATCCTTTTTAAAAAAAGCAGAATTGAAGATCTAGATTAAGAGTTGAGAAGACGCTTTAGTTGCATGAATTGGAAGCTGGACTTGAGAGTTACTGTAATTCTTGATCTTGGAAACAGCTTTTAACAGTTTCAACTCAAGGTCCACTTACCTTTAAACATATCCCATGGTCTTCATCAGCAGGTGAAAGAACTGCATGGAGCTGATGCTCAAACTCTCCTTTAAATAAAGATATTAAATTATTCTGAGCACTTTTTAGGATTTCTCTTCCGTGTTGGCTTAAAAGTTCATATGTGACGTTAAAAACAACAGCTGACAAAATCTACACTCAAGGCCCTCTTACTGACTTTTTCACACACTATTGAGAAGGAACAAGGAAGGAAGTCGGATAAGTTTTATGGTAGTAGAATGTTTTAACCTTTTGAGTTTCATGAGCAGACTCCATCTGCTGCTGATGAAGATGAGTAGGAGGCTGTGGTTTAGAAGGAAGAGCAGGGTCGTCTTCTTTTCCACCGTCCATGTGTTGAAGTGTCTTCAGTCGAGACACTTACGGTCCAGGCTAGCATGCATGGCAGCTTGCGAGAGGTAAACTGTGGATAAAAAGGTCAAAAGCCCCAGAAAAAGCGAATAAGTGGACCTCGAGTGGAGCTTGTTGGTGGGCTAATGTTTCATCTTCTGCACCTGATTGGTCTCTCGTGAAATTTGTGGCACGGTCTGTGAATGTGTCACAATGTTGTGTGTTGCTGAGTGATGTCATTTCCCCTCCTGTTCCACTCGTCATTTGGCTCATTTTAATCCATGCTAGTAGACATCTATATTAAATGCATTGTCATGTATTTGCTTGACGTTTTAGAAAGTAGTGAATGTTAATGTTGACGTTTTATTTCCTTGTTTTAGTAAATATTTAAGTATGTAGAGTATAATTAAGTTATATTGGAGTCTTGTCTTTACAATTTTATTAGCTGCCTCATTCCCAGATATAAGTAAATCTAAGTATAATGTGATGAAATTTGGGGATTATTTATGTCTCTGTGGTATCAGTAACTGTTCTCACACATCTTCTTTTTAGACCCAGAAACCTTCCTGTCCCTGATTCTGTCTTTCCTGACTTTTTTTCTAAAACCTTTTTCCTTTCTTATCTCACCTCCATCCCAATCTTTTTTCTTTTCTACATCTGCCAGGTTTTTACGCTGCTTGAAAGAGTCACAACATTAACGAGTGTGAGTCAGTTAGCGGCAAAGAGCCCCACCTCCCCGAGCCTCAAACCCATGTAGCGGCAAAAACCCCAAGAGCTTCTTGACACCCTGCCTAATGTAGTCGCTGTCCTGTGCTTAGCTCAGCCAAAGCTACCTGACACACGGCACCCTCTTCCTCGGTCTCGACCATTAAAGAAGTGATTCTTTCGGCAGGACGTGTGGTCCTCTCACACGTCCAGATGCATTAGCCGCCTTGTGGATTTTAATGAGGATTAGAGACGTCCACACTCATTAGCTGATGGCTGTAGCCAATGAGTCGGTCACAGAAAGAGCGAGACAAATAGCCTTTCTTTTTGTAAAGTGTGGGAGGATTGTCACCACTCCTCAAAGACATCACTTCTCTTAATGGAACTGCTCCCTGTTTTATAAGAAAAGCCATTTCTGCAACTGGTCATGAAGGCAACACCTGGTGCTCACATCTATCTGTGCAGAAAAGAGAGGAAAAACTCCATACAAGTGTTTGTGTGTACCGAATTTGTTCTCTGACTGTCAGATCTAAAAGCAGATCTGACGGCTGGCTTCGTTTGGCTGCATCACGCCCAGGCAGAGGCATTCATGGCCACGCTACTGTAATCTGCCCACGTCTCCGCTTCTGTCTGAGGGGGTTTCGTCAAAGGAGCGGAGCTGGCGGCTCACTCTTTGATCTCTGCTTCCTCTGCCAGGTGCCTGAATGGACCAAATGCAGCAGCCGAGAGAAGAGGAAGGAGAAGAAAGTGGAGAAGCCGTTTTATTCTGACTCGGAGGGCGAGTCTGGGCCGACGGAGTCAGCTGACAGTGGTAACTTCAGGGGACTGGCGGCTGTGTGTGTTCACACAACAGTGTCCACAACGGATGGGAGATTTCTGCTGAAACTCTGCTGAAAAAATTGAAACATAACCAAGAAAACAAATCCTATAAATAGACCAAAACCAACAGTGTGTTTCTTGTTTCATCGCCAAACTCCATAAATATTAAATTTATAAGTTTTATGTCCAAAAATGGCTTTTAATTTGAGCTTTAGGTGGAATCTGTTTTCAGATGCAGATTTATACACATTCAGCACATTGAAAAACAACTTAATCATGTTTTATTTGTATGTTTGTTTTTAATAGTAAAGAGAATGTCACAAGCCTTTACTTCATCATCTTTATTTAAAAAAAAAAAAAAAAAAGCGCTTACAGGAGAGCATATATGCTGATACTGATATATCTGCGATAGGTCAATATCGGCAGATAATATTTGCAAACCAATATATCGGTTGGTCCACAGAGAAGATAAACAGAAGCAACAAAACACCTGAATGTCAGTTTACAACCTGTTAAGTCTCAGAAAGTGTTCACTAAAACTGTCTCTGCTGACTTTCAGCGTCAGTACAAATAATCCCTGACCTGCACCAAATTTTTATAATATAGCCCAAATACAGTGGAAAAATTCAACACTGTTATGCAGCTGTAGCACAAACTTGTTTCTCTTATCTCTCTCTTGACTAATTTTTGTTTGTGCCTCAGGTGTCAGTGGTGGCTTAATGTGTCAGTACCATTAATAATTGATGAATCTCAAGGATGAAATAGATAGTTATTCTCTATATATAGTTATTCTTTTGAATAAGGAAATGTTTAAAACTTAATTGTCTCATGGTTCATTTAAAACTCACTTGATCTCAGCTCTTGTGTTTGTCTGTGAAAGTTCAGCTGTGCAGTGTGTGTGTGTGTGTGTGTCACTGGAGATTTGGTGTAAACAGTACCATGCAAGGCCAACTTTCACGCCTCTGATTTCTGGGTAAACTTAACTGACCTGCTCGCCCTCTGACGCCTTTTCCCCTGCAGAGTCGGACACTGCCAGCGGCTCAGAAAGCGGCAGCGGCAGCGAGGAGAGCGGCTCAGGATCAGAGAGCGAGGAGAGTGAGGAGGGCTCTGAATCTGAGGAAGAGGAGGAAGATGAAGAGGAGGAGGAGGAAAAGGACAAGAAGAACAAAAAGAAGGAATTAAAGAAGCCTGTGCAAGAAAGTGAAAGGTAGCACTTGGACTGCTGTCATCGACACTGCCCCAAAAATAAAACAGATCAATGTGAATAAAATTAATAAATGAATTTTTAAAAAAATGTGACTTCCTAGTATCTGTTAAAGCTAAATTTATGATGCTGTGGTATAGTTTGATAGGTGGTTTTATCACACAGCAGAATCCGTCTCATCTCTCGTAAAGTAACCCTCTCTTCTAAATTTCTCTTCCTTTCCAGCGAGCAGAGCAGTGAAGAAGAAGAGAGGAAGCGAGAGAGAAAGAGTAAACAACGCAAGAGCGACTCAGAGACCGAATCTGAGGAGGAGGAGGAGAGCGAGCCCGAAAGCAGCCAATCGGAATCTGAAGACACTGAGTCTGAAGCAGAGGTCAAAAAGAAAAAGAAGGTATTGATAATGTGTGCACACAAATCTAAAAAAAAAACAAAACACCTGAAATATTCAATACAGGTGAAGTCATGAACCCATTTTCTTATCATTCCTGCACATTGTAACATAAAAATCTATATCTGGTATTCATGTCAGTTTTCTTTCATCTCGCTGCAGGCAGCTGAATCTAAACCTCCTTCTAAGCCCGTCAAGAAAGAGAGCAAGAAAGAGAAGAAAGAAATGTCTCTGCTCGACCTCGATGATTGTGAGTATTTTCATCTCTCTAAGCTTTTCTGCTCTCAAAGAGAATATAAAAGCAATGCGGCTCCACTCGATACAGCAAAGTCAAAGGACAAGGACGCATACTAACCATGTGATTGTTTCTGAAAAAAATCAAAAGGAGCTACAAAAAAAATGTAACTTTGCTCCCAGAAGGCATAATGTAACAGAAGATTACAGTCAGGGCTGAATCTCTCTCCTTTCTCCTCACAGTCGAACCTGCTCCTTCTCCTCAAGTCACGCCCGTCAACGCCTTCCTGTCCAACAGCCTTGTGACCGACCTGGAGGGATTGTCCCTGTCTGACACTGTTCTGTCTCCTGCAGTAAGTACTTAGGTGTCGTGTCTTCCTGGTTAGCGTTCGTGTCTCTTAGATATGTTCTGTTGTGTCTGTCAGTGGCATCGTATTTCTGACTGCACATATGAAATTGTATCTTAAAATGACTCTCAGTGGCTTTTTAAATAAATATTTGGACTAAAGACTCACACGGGAAGTCTCTTTGTGTCTGTGGTAAGGTTCGGGATTTGAGACAAAGATATGTAATGGAGGCAGGGTATCTAATTTAAGAAAAAACAACTTTATTACAAACATTGGTGTATTAAACTGTAAACACTTCACTTGTTAGAGTAGATAGATGTATAGATGGCTGGATAGACAGAAGGATGGATGGATGGAGAGAGAGAGAGGTACTTTATTTGTCCCCATGGGGAAATTGGTTCGCAGCAACAATCACTTGACATTTGCAGACGCCAACATAACAGAAGTGAACACACCAGTAAATGTAATCGTACACTGACACTGCACCTTATAAAAATAAGACCTGATGAGAGAGGACAGAGGTGGTGGACGTTTTACTGGACCAGCTGGACATAGTGCTTATTTTTGGTGCATGTTTGAAAATTTAATGGCTTGTTGAACAGTTCTGATCTATTTTTTGCATTAAAAAAAAAAAATATGGTGGCAATAACATCGTCTGGATGGGAGAAGGTTACATGAGGAG
>JAPZDX010000022.1:23868903-23879648 GCA_029783625.1 Naso annulatus | reverse complement strand
TTGTTGAAGCAAAGCTTGAGATTTGAAGACTTAGATTTAAAATTATAATTAACATTTTTACTATTAACTGATATTTTATTGGAAAAAAAAACAAACAAAAAACAATTAGTTGATGGATGTAAGAGTTAGATAGCATTTACCTTTTTCAAAACACGGGCAAATCTCCCTCTGTGTGCTCCCAGAGTTCTGGTCTCCTCAGGTTCCCACCTCTGCTTGGAGCCGGTACACAAACCAAATTCCTTCAACAGAGTTCAAGACGAGAGCGTTTACTGATGATGTTTGTCTTTGCGTTACTCGGTTCCAATATTTTTATCACACGTCACAGCTGTGTACTTAATCAATGTCAGCACTTCACTCCTGTGTTTTGTCACTGTTCAATCAAGCTAAACACATTATATGTGTGCACCAAATGAGGCATGTGAGAACATCATACCGGGAAATCTTTTCCTTTCCCCCACATGTTCAACGCAAACATCACTCGAAAGACGTGGATCGCCTCTTTCTCTCGCTCAGCCTGAGGAAGACAAGACAAAAATCTTAAAAGCATCTCAGAAGAAAAAAAACAGCCTGTTAACAGAAATGTAAGTCTGGCTTTTAGATACCTCCATGAGGAACTTTGGGCTCTCGGGCATGAGCAGTCTGAAGAGGAGAGCCGAGGTGAGGCTGGGGACCGAGCAGAGCACCACAAACACTCTCCAGCTCTGAAAGGTCAGTGAGCCCACAGAAAAATGCACCGAGGTTCGTGGAATGACCAACCAGGCCAGACCTGCACGCAGACACACAGACAGATGAGGCAAAATGTTTTTGTTTTAGATTCCTGCTTTTCATCCTATTTTGTTAGCATCTGTCAAGGACGCTCACGTTTGAAGTCTAAACCTTTACAGCTCTGACATTTCTGCCACTCAGTGATTCTGAATTATATTTACTATGGATTATAATTAATGTGAATTATGATTATTTATTTATTATATATTATCTTTAGCTCCAACAAAGAACTGAGAAAGACACTAAATTTCCAATTACTTAACGTGTTTGTAGGAATTATTTTTAGGTGGCCTTAGACTTACAGACACTGTATTTCCTGTCTGTATCTCTACTGTCACTATTAAACAAAAGAAAAACACTAATTACCTAAAATTTGGGTAAAAAAAAGGAAAACGTCCTTTTTATATATCAAATCCATCCATCCAAGTGTGAGCAGAATTATGGAATATGTGGTAGATAAATGTTAACAGAGTAATTGCTGTCTTAATTTGGTTAAAATTATGAGGTGATGACTTCGTTTACACATGATGGAAAGTCCCGACTGGCATGTCTCAGCTTTTTAGAAAGAGCAATGAGAAAATGTAAGATACACGGTTCAGCCAAGACAATGGAAGAAAGGCTAGCTCTAACATGCTAACATGGAAAATGATACACACTGTGTGAGCATGTGAGGTTTTTCAGAATGCGGTGTGGCAGCACTTACAGCTTTTACACAAACATGTTTCCTGTCCTGCAACACTGATATTGTTTAATTTACGGGAGTCACGTCTCTTCCCACCTGCAGCCAGGATGTTTCCTGCCATCCAGAAGGTGGCCAGCGCGCTGATCATCGCCCCTCTCCTCAGACGGGGCATGAACTCTGAGAAGTAGGAAAAGATAACAGGGATCGACCCACCAACCCTGCAGAGAAGAAAACAGGGATGGGGATGTTGCAGGAATAAAAGTACGACTTGTTGGTCGTGCTGTGTGATCTCTCCACGCAATGAGACATTCTCAAATTCAGCATGAGGCTGATTGTCGGCTACATGACCACATGAGAATGTTTAATGTAAAAATATGCAAATCATGCACTCACCCGATGCCGCTGATGAACCTGAGCAGCAGGAAGAGCCAGAACCACGGAGCCACGCTGGCCAGACCTCCAAACACCCCATTGACTGTCAGGGACACAACCAAGACCCTGCTGCGCCCCCTCTGGTCAGCCAGGTAGCCCCACAAGTAGCCGCCCACCATCATCCCTAAAAAACAGGAAAATGACTAACAGTACAGTAATATTCTCATTATGTAGTCTATTTCTCTGAGCCCAGGGTGATGTCTTCAATTTGCTTATTTTGTCCAGACAAAACTCCAAAACCAAAATATATTCAATTTACTGGCATTTATGCCAATGTAAAACAGCAGTTTTGGCTTTTTCAGTTAAAACCATTAATCAGCAATTTTTTATTTATTTATTTTTTTTAAAGCGGATTAATTTTCTGTCGATCTGCCACGGCTCAGTCATGGAAACAGCTTTGTTAAACGTTTGTGATTTACCGAGGAAAATGCTGGCAGTGAGCAGGCCCATGTCTGTAGAGCTCAGCAGCAGATCGCAGCGCGCTGTTGGCAGCAGAAAAGACACACAGAGAATCTCCACGGCATCGCTGGCGTTGGCCCAACCACACACCACCAACAGCAGCCAGTGGAACAAACCAAAACCTGAGAGCAAAGCAGAACAAACAGTGAACAAACAAAGTCACCTGTTAAAGATCCATCTGACGTCCACAATTCGCCTGTTTTGAAACCAACTGCAGAGAACTGCACTCACTGTGGAAGAGATGCACAGCTAAAACAGGATTTTAAAATACGGGTTGTTTTCTTTTTTAATACTTTATTGTAGGAACACAGAATTTATCACCAAAAAACCCCCAAAACATTTCATATTTACAGCATTCCTACAATATTTTTGTTTGTTTTTATCAGGGTTTTTGTTTTGAGACAAAACAAAAATTATAGCCTGCAGAGAAAACACCTTCAAACTTACCTGCTTCCTCTACTGCCTCCTCATAAGTTAATCTTCTCAGTGCACCGACATCAGTGTCATGTTTAACGTTTGATGCCCTCCTCTCGAAAATGATTTCCCCTGAAAAGCAGCAAAAGAGAGACACAAAAATTTCACATTGAATGAAGGTGCGAGACACACAGGCAAGTTAATCAATAAAAGCAATAAAAGTTTTGCTCTTTATTTGAGGGGAAAACGGCAGATTTTAACACTGAAGACAGAACCATCAAATGTTTGGCCCCCCCCTTTTTTTTTTTTTTTGCTTCAGGTGTCACTTAAACATGCTAGTAAGAATAACTGTGTTTAAATGACAAAGTTCTGGGTTAATTTTTAGCATTTTTTTTCATGTTTCCTTTTTTTAAATTTTAAATCCAAATCTGAAAATTAACAGCTGTAAATGTATGATAAATGTAGTGCACTAAAAAGTATTTTATCTCCCTCTGAAATGTAATGAGGCAGGAGCAGCAAAAAAAAAAAGAAAATACTCAAGCACAAGTTCATCATGACTGTGCATAATGGAGGAAAGGGTTACTTTCCACTGCTGACTGCTGATTCTGGGGCTGATATTTAATGCCAATCTCTACAGAGTATGTGTTTCAATAAATTGCTAAGTCAGACCTTGAGATATGGGCGCTGGACACCTGATAACAAGAAGCACCGTCACACCTGGTTTTTGGCCTTTGAAAGGACTTGAGTGAACTATATCTGATAAGTAAATAAGGTGAGAGCTACTGCCAGATATTCTGCCTTTCTCTCTGTGTGTTTCATAAATTAAACATGAGTTAAACCGCAGTTAATGCTGATGAAGTGAAGTGATGAAGTTGCTCTGTAACCTTTGACGTTACCTTCATCCGAGTCCAGCTCGTTTGGCTCCAGGCGGTTCTCGGCGAGCAGCGGCTCTCGCGCCTCTGTGTCACCTGTATGCACGTGACGAGACATCCCAAAAATCGGATGTCACCAGGGTAGCCACTGACCTGTGTCTTTACTTTACTGCATCCCTGTCTGGGTTCATATCACTGCTTCCACCGCTGCTGCATCTGCCTCATGACTAACGTTAGCAAGGCAGCTGGCTAGTTAGCACTGAAGCTAACCTGACAAGAAGGAGGACCAGGAAGTAAGGCGGCAGCGGCGGTTGGCACGTCCCGAGCGTCTCCTGCAGTCCGTCAGTCAGTCCGGTGTGCTTGTGCTGTCTTATGGTGAAGTACACTAACTACCCCGGTGTGTAGCAGAGCTTACATGAAGCGCTTTTAAGCTGCAGCTGAAGCAACGCCTGGCTGTCCGTGCGGTGCTAGCAAAGGGGAGCAGTTGACGTTGCCTCCCCGTGCGTTTTAAAAGCAGATTGAAGATGGCGACCAGCTCGGAGCGCAGTCCTCCTCCGTTCCCCGACTCCGAGGACCAAGATGTGCTGGACACTGAGGAAGTCGGAGGTCGAGACAGTGATGAAGACGACGGGGAAGATCTCTTCTTGAGCGCGGTATGTCTGCTGGAAGTCAATGCTAATTTCGCGCTAGCTAAGACGCCTCAGATCGAGCTTGCAGTAACTGTCAAAAACGGCTCCAACGTTAGTTAGCTAACGTCAGCAAAGAATGCTAATGAGGCGCTTTAGCAAAAGTTTTGCGAGGGTGTTGACTTAAATTTTGCCTGTTTTAGCAGAGAGGGAAGAGTCAGAGAATAATGTTGACATAAGCAGCTGGCATGTCTGATATTGTTGACCTAAACCCTTTAGTCAGACTTAAATAATCAAAACAATATGGAGGTTTAAGGTTTGGTGAATACATTTTCCCTATTTTACTCTCCTGCAATCACCGTTGCTGGCTTTAAACAGCCTGTGTTGATCTTTGACACTGGTGCAATTGCCCACGGTGGTATTGATTTCTTCCGGAAAAGTTGCTTTGTGGAGAACTGTTAAGCTGTGATTTTATCAGGTCGATTAGGAAACCAGGTAGCACAAAATGCACAGAACATAGTCCACATGTGGATCATGATATATGGATGTTTTCACTGACATTAAAAAAAAAAAAATTCCACTCTTCCTGTTTGACTCGAACTAAAATCTGGAGGTGTCCTCCTCAGCAGTTTGGGTGTGCTGACTTTTAGGCCATGCTGAGGTGAAGCAAGCTGCAGCTTAATCTGAGCAATCTGCAGAGAATGAAACCTGTGTGGTTTGGATGTGACAGTCAGCGCAAAATAGGATATGATTCAGCTAATCATGTAAACCAGTTGTCAAAAGGTGAAGTTTAGTTTTTGAATGAGGATTAGAAAGCTTGGCTGGAGCAGCCTCCTGTCATGTGAGTGGGCTGTGGTCACATGGGCAGAACCCGGATGTTTTCCCACAGTCAAAGTTCAGGGGAGAGATTGGAAAAGTTGCTGTCTTTGATTTTTGAGCGCTGCTCCGTGGAAAACATTAGTCAGCAGTAGTAAACGTTACATTTTACAGGAACTGTGGCTGAAGTAATGCTTCTGGCAGTGGCCACTTGTGGATTCAGAGTTGCGTAATGCAAAAAGAGGTTCAGAAACTGTTTATGTAGGATTACTCAACATGATAATTAGCAATTAAACCAAAAACCTATGATCAGATTTTTTTAGGTGAGCCTTGCTAAGAGGTTTTCCTCAGAAGTTTACCCAGCAAGGAGGGACTTAATATTACATCTCTTTAACAACACAATTCAGCCTCTAAAATGATGATTCAATTAAATTAACATCTCTCAAAAAAGTATCAACAATAATGAAATGTTATAACATTTAGATTTATTGCAGGACTGTTGTGCTTAGTGCAGAAGTTGAGCCTGTGTAGCTCATAAACCGTCAAATTGACACATTTTGAGGACTTGTCTGATGACCCTGTTTATGCAACATAGGTGCTGACTTTTTTTATTTTGAAGGGATATTTCTGTTATAAGTTTCACTACTGGAAGGCTGGAATTGGATGCTTTGTTTTTGTATTCTCCACAGAAATCAACTTCTTTTACTGTCATCTTCTAGCTCGGCTTTGAATGAGGTTAAACAGCACCATGCAAATGAGTACCTAAGCAAACATGAGCCTTTGCACTCATAAATTTAGAACGACTGTAAGCAGGATGTCACTTGACTTTACATACTGTATGTACAAAAGCTCACTGTGTTAAAACCTGTTTAAATCCCTACAACCCGTGAAAAGCTTTTAATATTTGTCAAAAGCCCAGTAAACCCCCTCGGGCATACTGTGGTTAACTGGGATTACAGTTGATAAATTTGTGGGAATTGTGTTTGTAGTGATGTTACAGTGAAAATTTATGTCTTTGGTGCACTTTTGACGAAAAAGTTCGATGTTAACTTTTATGGCATGAGAATTAACATGATTAATTTAGGAAGTTCCGTTCTTTGTCATAGCACCAGTGTTTGTTAGTCTACGGTTAGTAAATGATTAATAAATTCGAAGTTGTTTTGTGGAAGTTTTGCTTCCCGGGCTATGCTAATAAGTCATGTCGAACATTTTACCATGTGAATTAAGGATAAAGTATTTGTTAAGAAATCCATTAGTTGATTGGCTTGAAATGATCGACTGGGCGCCGCGGTGGCTCAGTTGGTAAAGCGAGCGCCTCATGTACAGAGGCTGTGTCTTTGCTACTTCCGGGTTTGATTCCTGATTCCTGGTTTGATTCTGTTCCAATTCTTCAGCTGTTCTATCAATAAAGGCCCAAACAAGCCCAAGACATTACCTTTAAAAAAGAAAGAGAAGAAAGATCACCAACTAATTTTATAATCAAGTAATTATTTTAATCATTTATTGGGGAAAATCCCAGACATTCAGTGGTTCTTGTTTCTAAAATGTGAAGGGTTAGAGCTTTTCTTGGTATAACATTATTATAAATAAAACAATCGTGTCATTGTTTGTCGGACAAATCAAGCAATTTGGAGACATTAGCTTGAGCTCAAAGAAATAAAAATGTGTTGTTGTTTTTTTTAAACTAAGTTTCCTGACATGTGATTGTCCTGATGAAAGATAATTGTTAGTTGCAGCCCTATTTAAATACTCTAAAACATTGTCTTTTTCCCTTTCCCTTCATCTTCAGAGTAACCCTTCAGAGACAGAAATGGACCCCACACTGCCACCCTCCAGTCACCCAGTGCCACCCACTGATGTTTTAATGCAGCCTCCCGATGATTTAATGGATGATCCCTTAATCGAGCCTGTCAGCAGCCAAACAGAAAGCCAGCCAGCGAGTGAAATTGTCAGCGAACCCTCGGATGATTTCGTCGACCTAACGAACAACATAACCGAATCTCCAGATGACTCAGTCGAAGCTCAGACTGCCATTGCAGACGCAGCAAAAGACACAAGTGAAATTCCTCTCGATGAACCCACAGAGGAATTTGTCGACATATTTGGAAGTGAAACTGAGGCACCGGCTCAGGAAGTTGTGATAGCAGATGTTACTGTTAAAGCAGATGTTACTGTCGAAGCAGATGTAGCTGTTGAAGCAGCGACAGATAAAAGTGAAGTGGCCAGTGGTGCTGAAGATCCACCTGGTGATGGAAAAACAGGAAGCGATGCTGAACAGGAAGTAAACGAAACTTCCACTGCTCCAGTTGAAGTAAACGAAACTTCCACTGCTCCAGTTATCGACCTCGGTGTTGATTTGTCAGCCAGTGACACACAACAGCCGCCTGGCAACGACAAAATTGATGACCCTTTGGTCGACCTCCTTAGTGCTGCTCCACCCGCTGCTCCACCCGCTGCTGATGCCAAGAAGCCCAGCCAGGCCACACTCGACCTGTTCGAAGATGATGGAAGCGACTTGTTCGCAGAGCCTCTGCAGACTAAAGCTGCCAAGCAGCCACAGAAAAGCCTCTTCGATGACCCCGACGAGGATCTGTTCGGTGAGCCGCTGGGAGCCACGGCAAAGAAAACCATCAACAAAGAAGAGAAGGAGAAACCTGTCACAACCAAAGCTGCTGCGGATGTTAGCGACGTAGGTGGGCCTCTGCAGGACAGTAATCCTGCAGAACCTGCTGATATCTTCACTGAGGAAGCCGTCGCCACAGTGCCCGTCATCAAAAACACTAGCGCTGTCAACCCCAAGACTAATGGAGTCCACTCTGAAGAAGAGACAGATATATTTTCTGGTAGGTCCACAGTTTGTCTTATTATGTAACATTATCAGGATTTAATACTCTAATGGGAGCATTAGTGATAAAGGAGTGTTCTCATAAAGCATGCTTAGAGCAGTTTATTCACACTCTTCATTCTCTTGTGCCACAAAAAAAACAACACTCAGGGATGTTAATATTGGTTTCTGTTTAGTCTCAGTGATTTATGAGAAGTAAAAACATGATCTGAAGGAAGAGCAATTCAAAAAAACAACAACAGATGGTTAAAACAGGTCGTTTCAGGGTGTCCTTTTTCCCCATTGTTTGTTTTTTGAAGATATGTTAGCAGTTATTACGCAGATAGTAGTTGGTTGCCAGGAAATGAAAGGAGACAGACGGAGGATAACACACAACAAAGGTTCACGGCCAGGCTTAAGGCAGAGATTGATTTCATGGTCAACACCTGAAACCCACACTAGACGATTTGTTTGTGCTCTTAAATTTTTACAGTACTCCATGATTTGAGCTTTTCCATTAGGGTTACAAGACACCTTCAAAATGAATGGAAAATCTATGCAACAGATCCACACATCATCTTTTTTTTTTGCCACACTTTCTCTTATCTTGTCTAAACCTGGCACACACATTACCCACAATCCCACTTGTTTACTGACAGTGATTCGGGTGTGCTTTTCAAGTAACCTTGAGCTCCTAGCCTCAATTAGAAATAAGGTTTGGTAACTCAGAGGTTTGATAACTGAGCTCCTTTGTTAAAACACATCTCCATGTTTTTCTTTCATTTCAAAAATTGTATTCTTCAGCCCTAACTGACGTTGACATTTTTCAGAATTCATGCAGCTTCCTCTGAAGCCAAAAAAGACTCTGTACAATATATATTTCCTACATGTGCAGCAATACTCGTCAACACCTGTAAACAGACTTGAATGTGAATGATCCCCCAATGAAATAACAGAGAAGATCATTTAAGGTGGTGAAGTTCTGCAGACTGTTGGTGCAATGATGGATTAATCCCCGGCTCCTTGTCCCCACATGTCTAAGTGTCCTTAAGCAAGACTCTAAATCCCAAATGACTCCTGAGAAAAATGTGTAATCCAATTTTTTTTTTCTAAACATTATAAATGAATGAAAATTTGACAAATAAAGCCAAAAATCACCTACAGTACCATTAAAATGAAATGTGGAATAAAATGCTGTTTTAATCATTGTTGTATTTCTGTTTTCATAAATTTGCCAGTTTTAACAAAGTAAAAGACTTTTTATTCTACTTAACACATTTTCTGCTACATTGAACTCTAGTTTAAATAAATTAAACTGATACACAATCTTATAACAGGACCAGGACAGTCCAAGAAGTAAAAAAAGACATCTCCACTCATTTCCATTCAGCACATAACGACACTTCTGTTTCCTTTCCCTTTTTAACAGAAGCTACAGTGGAGCTTTCTCTTGACAGTCCGCGGGACAAGAGAAATACAGATTCGACCGCCAAACCCTCAGCAGCCGCTGCCTCTCTGTCTGCAGCCGCCAGCCTGACAAAGCCACAGTCTGCTGCTCTGGAGGAGGTACACACACATATCTAATTCCAGTGAAATTCCCAGTGTGACTGCAACAAAGTAATGCCTGAAAAATGTTCAAGGGATTTGTTATATGTATTTTTCTCAGAATTTTCAGCTTGCTTTTTGAATAGTTTAACATCTTACAGAGCAAAAATTTAAAAAATTAGTAAACTGTTCAAATTTCCTCCAACTCTTCCATTTCTACTGCAAGAAAGTTGAGTCGATTGTTCAGTAGAAATGCCTCGTGACTGCAGATGACATGACAGTTAATTTTTCACCTTGTGGTCAACATTTATTTCAGCTGGAAGAAGAAGAAGAGGAGGAGGAAGAGCTGGAAGACAAATTTGACATTTCTGTCTCTGTCAAAGACCCTGAAAAAATAGGTACTTTTATTTACTTCTTTGCAACAAGGCTGCATATTGATTTGTGTACTATAAACATGAAGACAGCAAAGGTTATTCGGTCTTAGTCTTAATCCTTGTTTCAGACAAAACCATTAAGTGAGACTGTTGATAAAGAACCATAAAGAAAACTCACGGGCAGCTTGCCTTAAGAAATATTAACGTAATATAAAGTTTTTATATCAATTTGTATCTCTTTTTGGCTCTAAATGTCTTCCTTTTTGCTCCTCCAGGTGATGGGATGAACGCCTACATGGCTTACAAAGTATCCACACAGGTAAACACCTGTCGATATTCAGTATTTCACTTCACTTCATCTGAAAGTGTTGCTCTTTTATGAGGAAGTTGGTAGAGTTACTCATCAGATGTTTGGCAAGAGAGGAACTGATGGTCAGCAGATTGTAGGAGAAACACAGGCACTGTTCTTGAAAGGCAAACATGAAGTAGGTCAGAATTTTATAGAAGTAAATTCACTCAGCCTAAGCCTGTTAAATGCATCAAATCCAATAATCTAAGTGGAGATAATGAACTCTGTGTGAACTCTGTTTCAGACCACGCTGCCCATGTTCCGCAGCAAGACGTTCACAGTGCGGCGACGCTTCAGCGACTTCCTCGGCCTCTACGAGAAGCTCTCTGAAAAACATGGACCAAACGGATTCATCGTGCCACCGCCACCGGAGAAAAGCATTCTGGGTAGGCTGACTGACTTCTACTGTTTCCGGGAAAAAAAACAAAAAACCATACATTCAATCTCTGTCAGCTATAAGAAAGAAATGTTCTGTTGTGCAGGAATGACAAAGGTGAAGGTGGGAAAGGAAGATTCCTCATCTGCAGACTTTGTTGAGAGAAGAAGAGGAGCTTTGGAGAGGTGAGAGAGAAAGAGGGAAAGTATGT
>JAPZDX010000022.1:23789127-23799247 GCA_029783625.1 Naso annulatus | reverse complement strand
ATTGGACAAATCGAATATTTTCACTTGATGGTGGCGTTAAAGTTGAGAGTTTAATAAAGTCCTGCACTAAATCTCACACGGATCAATCCAATATTTTCAAGACATTTCACAAAAAGCTAAAGACGTCAACCTGCTGCTGGAGCTAAAGAAAAAGTCAGGTGATCACAAGCTGGATAAAAAAATTCTCTCTCCAAGGATCATGAATGTTTTTCCAAAATTTCATGCTAATCTAACAAATAATAATGATGAGAGATTCCAGTGTGGACCAAACGATTGATCCACACTGCCGCTGCAGTGCTGGTCTCACACACTAACACAACTTATAAAGAACTACCACTGACTGGTTAGACTGTTTAACTGTTAATTTCTAGAACTGCAAACAATCTGCAGAGTCACCACCATAATTTATTTCTTAACAAAACTTAAGACTTAATGATCAAGATGTAGCTTTATTCATTTTTGCAGACCTGATGGCTACTATAATGTGAGAAACCTATTAGCCTAGTAATTAGTGATGGATTACCATCATTTATAACTGCATTGTCATAAAATTGAAAGGATAAACACATACTAATTAAATTTTTCACAACCTGGCAACCCCAATTCTGTATTTTATAGCTGTTCTACAAGCTATTAGTAAGGTTTAAACATTAACAAAGCATTAGTGACAGCTCAAAAGGCCTTTGTAAAGAATGTCTTTTTGGAAAGTGGTAACAAAATGGCGATACCACCTTTTGCCTGTCATGAATGACACTGCTAAAGTTACACAGCACAGGCCTCCGAACTGTCAGAAATGCTAATGAGTGCACGCGTTTTTAACCCGGGCAGATGGTGCTGAGCTACCCTGTGGAAAGGTGCAACATGCAGCACATTAACTTACATTTACTGGATATGAACACCAAGGCAGGATGGAAAAGGTCGAGTTCAGCCAAGTGTGTATGTGCGTGTGTATGTGTGAGGAGGAGCTCGCTGTCACATTAAATAACCCAGCATGCTCTCTGCCTCTGACGCCCCCAATGACTTTCATCTTGTGATATATTTAGTCACACTTCAGTCTCAACAAATGGCTTTCTCAGGAGGGAACACACACATATTCAAAGCGCTCTGGCACTAGCAGCTCTGCACAAATGTCTGCTCAGAGAGGGAACAAACAGCCATGATGACAAAGAAAAATCATTTACATTTCAAGCAACTGACTAATATTCATAGCCAGTGCAACTTTTGAGTGTATTCAATGAGGAAACACAAGATAATAGTGGTTTGCATGTTTAAGTCTATGAACTGTTATTTTCATATACTTTTGACTACTGAGACACATTCCCTTTACTTTCTTGTTTGATTTCTTGGCTTTCTTTCTGATTTCTTTTTTATCTTAGTCAGAAGTTTTGGGCAGAACCTGATAACATATAATAATTTCACAATGTGCGAAGAAAGCAAAGCTGACAGTTATTTAAGTAGTGTTAGAGCCGCGGTTGTAGGTAAGTCGGCCAGCTTGCTTTTCAGTGTTCAGTTTTTTTTTAAAGGGTCAATATTAAAAGTTGTTGGAGTGGGTGGAAGAAAAGTACATTCAAAAAGTCTCCTCTGTCTTCAAAGGTGTCTCATGGTGTAGCTTCTTGTGTTTTTGCCCATTTTCCACCTCAACCTGGAAGTCCTTCTTTCTTCCTGCCTGTTCAGGAGAAGCTGGCAGATCTTAAATAAGGTAGTCACAACACAACAATGCCCCCTTGTGTATTGTCAGTAGGTGCCTGTTTCTCTATCATAACAGATGGGTTTTAGTTGAGTTACTCTGGGTTAGAGGAGTCTTTATTTTAATTCTTTAGAATAGGATATTCTGAAGTTGGGGCAGGATTCAATAAGCATTTGCTGCTTCCTGTTCCCTCTTGAATGCATCCTTTATTTTATTTGCTGAAAGCTAATTGACTACCTTTTACTCTGTTTTTCCTTGCTAACTGATTGATTGATTTACTTTTTGTACAATTTTTGTTTGAGACAAATAAATAAATAGAAATAGTAGCTACTGGAAAAAAGAAGAGAATTTGACCTGATGATGGTGCTAAGTGAAAAGTCAGAAGATCTCCAAGGCTTGATCTATTTATTTCCTGTCTGTACCAAATTTTATGCCTGCCAATCAAGGGCTACTATTTCTTTATGTAGGGGTTGTTTCCATCAATATTTCCCTCCAAACCATAAAAATAAACCATGAAACAGGACTAGAGGAAAAGAGGATGATCAAAGTCATTAAAATAAATTATCTTAAAATGACTTATTTACCAACACAGATACACCTACAGGTAGATGGTGAGATGTTTCACTGGAAAAGTGAAAAAATAACCTGTTGGTGGCATTTGAGGAAAAATCAAAGGATCCAAACTCATTAAGATTCATCCTGTGGAACACATGAACGTAAATACAAAAATGTGTGGCGATTCATGCAATAGATCTCAGACCAACAGACTGACAGTGACACTGCAGTTACTGCTTATGTGTGAGCTGCAAAATGTTCTCTACATTCCTAATATTACAACATGTGGTTTTCAGCTTCATAATGTTGTAAGAACACATGTGAAGAGTGTGCATTTATCTGTCCACAGTAGTGATCAAATACTCCTGCAATAAACTGGCCTTTACAAGGTTAAAACAGATGGTGAAGGCATTCTTTTTTCTTGTCTAAGTTGTTGAAACTGAGCACGTAAACTTCACTGTTCAGCACAGGGGCCTGCAGCAGTAAAGTAAAAGAGCCAGACTTCTCTAATCTTTTTAAAGGGGAGAGGAACCTGCAGGGGAGTCAAGTCAGCAAGACAAATCAGCCTGTAAAGTAGGCATCGCAGCGGGCCTGTGCATCCACCACCGTACAGAAACATCCTCTCATAAAGACAAACACAGCCTCCGGATGCAGCAGGTAGAAATCACCCACAACACTGTGAGACAGATGAGTTGTGAAAAAAACGACAAGTGCTTTGTGTTACTAACAGCTGCTCCGATTCATGCATTTTATTCCTCTAATCTGCAAGTCTTCAAACCTTATAACCCATTTTAAAAATACATCCTGGTTTCGGATAACTTACCCTTGCTCAGCAATGCTATGTCTTGTGCACACAGGGTGAATAATGAATCTACATGAACACAGAGTGAAAAGCTTTCATCATCCAAAAGCTGTATGCTTTTTGTTAAACTTCTTGTAATGGCTGCCAAAATTGTTTGTACAGTGCAAGCACTCAGTTTGTTCCTCTTAACAGCATTGTGGCCTGTAAAACAGTGAAAGTGCCTGTTGAAATTTGAAATAGAGAACCCCCCCCCCTCCTCTACACACACACACACACACACATGTGAATAAAGAACAGAAATTTACGTGGTCACTCTCAGTGAGTTAATTGCTCTGCATTGTGGCTGCCAAGGCCTCCAAGCTTGAAGGACAATACCAGCTCTGTGGTTGTGACAATAGCTCTGCTCTCTGAGTCAAAAGTTGCGGAAGCGCCGACATTCGGGAGCTGGAAGCTGTTGAAAGTTCAGGAGTGTGCACTCCAAGGAAGAAATCACGCAGAAGAGCTTTAGGAGAAAAAGCCCACTGCTCCCCCTCAGCCAGTGCTGCCTTTGAGGAACTCATTGTTAGTGCTGCCAGTGGGAGGCATGAAGGACTCCGCTGGCATGTGTCAGCCTCACTCCTCGTCAGGGCCTCAGCGCTGCCGCAGCCAAGTGAGGAAAGGCTGTGCGTCTTTGAGTGGATGTGTTTTGTTAAGGATCTGAAAGCTCCTCAGCTTTGCTACTGCCTGTAAGTCAGGTCAAGTTTGGGTTTAGGATAAGTTCATCCTCATTTCGTTGGACCCTCATTGTACAGTATGTGGGACCACCCAGAGAGGGGCGGTGGAGCCTGGCCAGTTAGCTGTGGAATTCACTTCTTGAACCACAGAGCGATTGTCCTGCGTCAGAACTGATTCTCATGCAAATCTGCCAATATTGTCTCTCCTGTCGCTCTCGGCCGTGAGTAGACAACTTCAAGTCTCACCTGTCAGGCCTTCAAAAACAAGTGAGACGGTAAAGAATATATTATTGTTAAAATGTAAGGAGTAAGAGAGGGCTTCATTTTCAACACACCAAATGTTTTGATCTAATAAAATTATAGAAGTAAGGTACTTCCTAAAGAAGTGAGCAGGACCATTATTTCCCATAAGTGCAGAGGGCACCTGGCCTTTATGTGAGGCAGGCTTTTACTTTGAAATTCTCTCCTCGAAGCCTCTTTCTCTGGTCCCTTTCCTTGGTTAAGTTCTGTTAATACTACAAAATATGCAATGTCTGGGACATTAATACACATACACCCATAATGACTGACGACATTAACACTTACAGTTAGTCATCCATGAAGGCAAAGCGGTGAAAATAGCATGTTTATACTGTTAAATTTGTCAATTCCCCCTCCCCCTCCGCTTTTATTTGGGGCAGGCCTTTGTTCATGTTGCCTCAGCTGATTTTTGAGAGGAAGTTTGGTAGTGTTGATCTCCAAGGTTTTATTTGAGCTCTGCTAATTTCTTGACGATCACAGATTTATTGTTTGAAGAAGACTGAAAGAGATGCACAAAATGTGCACATGAAACTAGTGAAAATATGTACACAGTTTCGAATAACTGGCTCATTGAGAAATAAGGGTGTTATTTTAACGTCTCAAGAACTCAGTCTGTAAAATACTTGTAAAAATCATTTTAATGTTTTGTTAAAATGTTTACCATAGTCCGCTGAAATGTGAAACTATCACTGCTATCTGTTATTTAAATGTGTGAACTTGCTGCTTTTGATGTAATTCAAGTAAATAGATTTGGCCTGCTGTCTGTGAGTTAATTTGGAAACAGCTTGATGGACTTTTTCAATTTTCTTTTCTTTGACTAAACAACAGAGTAAATAAACATTAAAAATGGAATAAAGGACGGATGCTATTGGCCAACTACTGCCAGGAGTTCACTGGCAGTGGTCCCATAATTACGGGAGACACTACAAAATCTTCAGTCATGATTAAGTAGCACAGTAAAGATATACTTAATCAGTTAATTAATAAGACTGTAGAGCTCTAATGGAGTCCAGTCCCTGAGTGCTTTCAAGGATGTAAAAACATGTAAAAACAATGTGTGTGTGTGTGTGTGCTCAAGATGTGAGGAGCTCTTATGTTGTAAGATAGTTGGAGGGCTCCCTCTGCTGGATTTAAAGGGAATAGATCATTTGAGGGAGGTGACTGCTCTATAAATAGGAACACTTACGACTTTGAAGACCGTTAAAACCACACAGAATGCTATTTAATAACAGGTTTATGGTCATGTGGTGCAAAGTATTAAAGTCTGATTAAAAACCCTCAAGTAAAATATTGCCTAGAATTATTTTTTAATTAATCATTATTTTTTCAGTACTTCCCAGCAGTATACAACAATAATTACTAATGATATAATTAATTTAATTGATGCAAGCCAGAGCCGGAAAAGAGGCAAAATATGGATGGACGAATTAACCAATTAAAAAGCATTAATTTATTTAGATTCTGGACAAAAACAACCTGCCAGTTATGAGATGATGAGCTTTCGAGCCTCTGTTGGTGCATTAGTTGCAGTGTATGCATGGAGATTATAATGGATTACATGGATTATAATTAATTTAGTTTTTTAATTGGATGTAAAAAAGGCTTGTTTCCTTCTTCATGTCGTAAGTACCACAAGAAGTACAAATTAAAAGCTATTTCTGAAAAGAAAACCAGAGCTTGTCTTTGCATATTTATTAAGCTGGAAACGCGAAGTTGTTCATCGGCTTTCCTGCCAGTTTGACAGAACAGAAATGACAAAATGTAACAGAGGAAAGTATGAAAAAAGAAATCACTCAACAACTCCACAAAGGGCTCCGTAGGCTACAAATGTCGTTTTTATTATTACTTTAAATAATGTCTAAATAAAGGGACTAAAGACATGCTCGTGTGACTTCTTCCATTATCAAAAATATGGTGTGGGGGTGATGTCTGCAGCAGAAATCTATCCAGGGAGGGAAGCGTGCATCAAAGGTGAGACCGTTGTGGAGTCCATTCATCTGAAGACGGAACTTTTGAAATGAGTCCCACCATCACCACGGACGGTGTCAGTTGTCAAAAGGGGGCCAGTGATTTTTTTAACCAACCAAATATCACATTCAGAAGAAAAAAAAAAAAATTTATTTTAATATATAAAAAACCGAAAGACCTGGATACATTTCTACTTTTTCCACGTTTTTACTACAGAAATTAAAAAGAAAAGACATAAGGGACACACAAAGGGGGGAAAACAACTATTTTTATAATCAACTCCCTTTGGTAAAAACTGTAATAAATGGTCTTGCATTTGTCTTTTTCATATACATACTAACTTTAGCCATTTATCACTAAAGTCCACAGTAAGCTTGGAAAGTATTACTAGCACAACAACACAGATCTGTCATAAAAAGTCTGAGACTATATACAGTGTATTTACAATGTGAGCGGCATGTGGACAGTCCTCCCAGAACGAGACGAGTGTGTGTGTGTGTGTGTGTATGTATGTGTGTGTGTGTCTGTGTATAAGCTGGTGTATTGGTGGAGGGCAGTTTAAAAAGGTTGACTTCCAGGGCGGCGAGGATCATTTGTGTTAATAGAACTATATATAATATATATACACAACAAATACACTGGAATACATGTCAGTATCTGACATTCACAAGCTATACAATTTTACAGTCTGAGACCAAACAGTGCTGTGAAGCAGTTTCTTTTTTTTCTCCTTTTTTCTTTTTTACATAAATGCAACAGTGCTTTTTGATATTAACCTGACAACACTGTTTGGGGCTCAGGCACAGTTTCTAATAATGCTGCCGTGTGTTTTGGAAAAAGGAAACAACCTCTTTTTCCGTCTAGTGATGGGTACATAATTGCGATTTTGGCCTTAACGCAGGAATGTCTGACCCAGATCTCTCAGACTTTGTTGTGCTCCCTCCAAACCTTCACTCTGGAAAAACAAAACTTGTCAAATGACATTTTCCTCTTCCTAAATAAGTGCACTTGTCTACCATATTGTTCTTCATGGATACTGTAGAATAACACTATCAAAAAGGGGATCCCCGCAAGATGGATTTCGATGGAGCTCTGACTCTGATGGCTTCGGACGAAATGGTCGGTCAAAACCTAAACTGGAGCTCAGCTGTGATAAAGTACAAAAAGCACCACTCTATCTCTCACAGGCTCACTGTTTACGTCGCTTAGCCCCGTCGAAAAAGGCTCAAGGAAGTTAAGTTTGAGAAGTGGATCCGAGGGGGGTAAGAGCTCAGGTCTGCGACTGGATCATGACGATTCCTAAGTTTTGGCACCGAAGGCCCTGTGAAAATATGGGCCCAGCTAAAAACGCTGGTAAAATCAGTAATCCTGCCGCCCCAGGTGCAACATACACGGTAGCTAGCTTACTTGTGCTCCCATGTCGGCCTTAAAAACACATTAATAAGCCCTCGTCCCTACCTCTAGTCCTGACCTGTTTGACTTCAGAGCAGCACCCCCAGAAATCAGTCTCTCTCCGGTTTCTCTGCAGCTATGGCGCCTTGCTGGGTGAGCCGTATTTGACTCTGTACTTGTTGATGTTCATGAAGTGAAGGATCTCTGGCTGGCGGCTGGTAGTGCAGGGTAAAAGGCCGTCGCGTCCTTCGCCCATCAGCCACTTGTTGGTCTCTGCGTTCATGTCGCGAGTGACGTGCTCCTTCACCCACGCGTCCACCCAGGCCTGGAAGCGTTTGTGCAGCCGTGTGCTCACCCGCTCGTGTGACTGAAAAATGACATGGAAACTCTTAACATGACAACGAAAACAATGCTTCCATAGTTTGAGATGACTCTTAAGTGACTAGAAATGGTTAGCTTAGCGAGTGTTCAGCAGTTGATTTGTTGTTTTATATACTAAACAATCAGTCTTCCAACATTCATATTATATACAATTCCCTAAAGCTACTAGTCATCTAAATAAAGCTTACGTATGCCATGTTTGTGCTTGTTTTTGGAAAGCATACATCGTTTTCTTGACATAACTTCGACAAAAAGATTGATATCAGTCTTTTCCTGTGGACAGAGCTGAAGGTGGCTCTTTCCCTCTTCTGTCGTCTTTATGCTAAGTTATGCTAACTGGCTGCTGGCTCCAGTCAAATGACGTCAATCCAGACCTTCTCACCTAACTGTCAGCAAAAAAACATAAAATGTATTTCCCACTTAAACTAAATAGTTTGAACAGGCAACACAGTGACCTGGTGACATTAACCCTTCAATTTTTAATTGAGTCCTCCATGTTTAACTGCCATGCTTCTACAGTAGCTCAGAGCAGACAAACTAAGGTCTGGCTCCAGAGAAAGCTTTTTGTTTTTAGCAGCCACCTCTGGGTTCTCCCAATCACTTTAAGTGGCGTGAGGTAAAAGCTGTTATGGCAATCTGCAACCTCACCACTAGATGCCACTAAATCCAACTCACTAGACCTTTGAGAATAGTTTCAATAAAGGCAAATCTTCATCCTTAAATCACATAATTAAAACAGAGATACAACATCCACACTGTTTCACCTACACATTAAACACAGTAAGAGAGTAAAGGAGAAAGTGTTAAGTCATTTTAGGGGGATTCATATGGCATGTAATGAGAGTAGCAGGACAACAGTGAGTACCTGGTGAGCTCGCAGCAGGGCAGTGCGTCGGTACATGTAATCCTCAGACTTGAACACGTAAACCATCTTGTAAGAGTTGAGTTTGAACATGCACTCCATTTTCTCCTTTTCCAGGGATTTCTTGCTGCCCTCACAGGCCTCTTTGTCCAGCTGCTCGCGGCCTTTCTGGTACTTCCTGATCCGCCTCAGATTCCTGGTTACAAGAGCGAAGACAGATGTGATGAAAGTGAATAACGAGACCCAGTGAAAAGTGTCTGATGAAATCAGTCTGAGGGAGTTTATTCAAAATGACTCCTGTTTGACTTACATTTTAGGAGATGTGTCAGCTTACTGATCATCATACTCAAAAAGACATCAAGCCACATTCACGAATCAGAAATTGGCAAATTTGAAACTCACCTGGGGAGAAAAACTGGCTTCTGAGCGAGGTGCTCCCTCAACTCAGGTGTTGTGGAATCTGAGTTTAAATAGCGTCCAACATAATCAGACCAGCGCTGCAAATACAAAACAAGTGAAAAAGTAAATCTACGACACAAATCATAAACACAACTTCAAACAACGGGATTACCAAACGATTAGCGCTAGGCCAAGAAGTAATTCCATTCTAGCAGGAAAAATTGGACTTACTACACAAAACCTATAAACATAAAGAACTTTGTCATTTCTTTCATATAATTTGTAGAAATTACTTAACATGGCACAGGCAGTCATATAAAAATTTAACATCACTGACTGACACTCAACATCAGCATGGAAATTTAAAACTACCCAAAAGCTGAACTATGGATCAGGAATTTCAACAAGTTTCCACCCATCTAGTCTCTATCTGATTTAAACATTCTAACTGGCTAGCGAGAACAGCAAAAAAAGGGCTTATGGACTTTGGACATACTGTCTGGGTTGTGAATTTAAAAGATCTTTTCTGACATTTATCCAAACTCTGCACGAATTTTAAATCCAACAATCTTCAAGTTTTTTTTAATTGGTTTCCAACCTCTGCCTCCATGGGCTCGTCTGAGTTCTCCTCTTCGGTGTCGAGCAGCTCCACTGTGAGCTGCACCTGTCCTCTGTTCCTCAAAAACATCACCTGAGAAAGTGACACACACACACAGCAAGTGTGAAAAAAAAATTATTCAGTGAGAGAAATAAAAAAGTCAGAATGATATGAAGGCTCAGAGGGTGAAAACCAGGTAGCTGCCAGATAAACATCTTGGGTTGCAATCCAGATTTCCCTTCTTTTATCAGCTCTTCAATTCATTTGTACAAGTGTTGTAAATAAATGCGAACATGTAAAAGACACCAAGAACATAGAAACAATAAAACAGAGAATAACATTCATACATGTTAAGTTTGGAAGCTGTATTTTGTAGAATGTCTCCTACTAACCTGCACAAAGCTACCTGATGTAATTTTTCAAAAGGACTCAGTGCAGGATGATTTAGTTTCAAGTTATCATT
>JAPZDX010000022.1:23775611-23787781 GCA_029783625.1 Naso annulatus | reverse complement strand
GAAGGCGATGTAAGCGTGAATGGTGAACATTTCCCTAAGCGAGTCCTCGTATTGAGAAGCCTCCATGTTTCCGTCTAGCAAATTCCGAACCATCTCCAAGAAGGCTGAGTAGTAATCTTCCACCTCAATGTCCACTAGAGAGAAGAAACATGATCAAACATTGGATGGCTGAGTGGAACAGCACTTCACGGAAAGACTGGAGACATTTAATATCAAACATCTTCGCACATTTTGCAGCTGTCTTTGTTCAAAAAGAAAATACCAATTTCTAAGCTTTGGTAGAGGAGGTAAAACACTGAAAAGGTTTGACACACTGAACTACGCAAATGCTGAGTGCAAGGCCTCTATTCAAACTGTGTGGATGAAAATCTCTTGTTCTCCTGATGCTTCCCTGCCACGATGTGCACTTATCTGAAGAGACGCTGCTGATGCAATACGCATGCCCAGAAAGTCAGGCAATGGGAGAATGAGCTGGAGACACGTTCACAATTATTCACCATTTTAAGTGTAAAAAATAAATCCACATAACAACGTTTGATGTGCTAAATACAAGACACAAATTCAATTCATGCTTTGAAAATGACTTTAGATCGATACGTCACACAAGAAGTACCACATGCTGTTAACCTATTGATGTAGTTGGATCGTAGGAATATAAATCGATGCAAATACTTTCCAAACTCTAGAAAAAGCGGAATGTGAATTATGTGTCAGAGAACAGCAATGTGAGTCAAAAGTCAACGGAAACAGAGGATTTAAGAACCATTCTAAGGGGTTTAATCAGTAACACAGAGAACATGTGCTGGTCAGTCTGTTGTTACTTACTGGGCTCCTTCAGTCTCAGCTGGATGGCTGGATTGTCGTTCTTCTCCTTCTTCAGTCCCAGGACTTCCCTCTCCCAGTCTCGTTCCCTGGCCTCTTCCTCCATCTGCCGCTCGGCCTGCCCGTACAGCCGCAGCAGGCGCGAGCATAGCGTCTGGTGCAGTCGCAGGAAGATGTACCAGTTGTTGTTGACGTAGAAGAGGTTGTAGGCGTCGTCGCAGCCGCGCAGCTTCTGCGCCGCTGTGTTGCTGAACAGCAGCTTGGACTTGGAGGGGCTCCCGCTGCCGGGGACACCGTTGTGCTTTTTGGAAGCGCCTTCCTCCAGATCCATCTCCTCTTCCTCCTCCTCCTCCTCCACATCGGAGAGCTCGCCCCGCTGAGAGAACAGCATGTCAGGGATGAAGTGGTAGATGATCTGCTTGATCTTGTATTTGTCCTCCTTCTGAATGCTGGTCTGCCGCTTGACGTGGTGGATGATGAGCGCTGCGGCGTCCTCCAGGATCTGGCTGTCCTCGTACGCCAGCGTTAGGTGGGGGCCTGTGGGTGGAGTGGCGTTTTCCTCAGACGCCTGCTCCTGGCGCTGCACAGCAAGAACAATTCAGTGTCAGCATTTTGGATGCACAGATATGGAGAGGGTGGTTCTGTGATTCAGTCTCATAATCACACCTATTTGATTAAGTTTTCTAAAGTAGTTTAAGCTCTACAAAAACATGACAATATTACACTCAAATGCTTGCAATGACTTTGGTAAAATTCAGGTTTTTGCCCATTTTTCACATATATACAGAGTTTGTTTGTACCTCATCATAGATGCTTTCGATTTCATTCAGCAGCGACTTCGATCGAAGCACTTTGGTGTCATTCTGTTTAAAGTTGATGCCTTGATGGTCGAGCGACTTGAGGTAATACTTCTCGTTCTGCTCCCTCCAGATCTTGTTGAAGCCTCGCTGGGCTTCCCGCCACTCTTCCTCCTTGGTCTTTAACCTGGTAAGAAGAGAAGGCCACGTTAAGTAACGTGCACACGCAACTTTAACGCTCAAACTACAGCAAAGGGTGTCAGCGTTCCAGCATCTGCGGCAACATGATGCATTTCAGAAAGAAATACTGAATTCAAACACTCAGTTCTTTTCAAAGGCAGAGAATACAGTCTATAAAAGCACTAATTAAATCTCAGGAGCCTTTTTTGAATCCACCAGTCCGACAGCATATTGGCTGTTCCTCCCCTGTATGGATTAGAGGGTTTATAAACTGAGGTTTATAACCTCAGTCTGAGGCCAATTTACTGCACTATGTAAACAGAGAGCTTGTGGAGACCGCACGCTTTCGTGCATCTTACTGATTATTTACCATACTAATTAAAGTACACAATCAAACCTGAAACTTCTATTAAAATAAATCTCTCAACCTAAGACATATCATCTATTTTGAAACACAAAGATCAACTAATCAAAAGGACAGACGAGGAGGACGGTCATCATTCAGGTGCTGGTTCGACTCTCACCTCTTCAACACGATGGGCACAGATACAGCAGGGTTCTTCTTCAGGCCGTCGATGATGTCTGGCGCCTTGTCTCCGTATATCCTCTGGATGGCTTTGCGGTGTACGACCTCCGAGGAGCCGCCCAGCGTGTTGTCCAGGCGGAACTTGGCCTGCTCCTCTGCAGACATGCGGGACAACTTCCGCTGTACCGTCTCCAGCACTCTGATGGTAGCAAGGTTGGTTTCCAGCACTACATCCAACTGTGGGCGAGAAAACACAGTTTTAAAACCTATTGCTGGGTGTGGATGCCTTTTATTTTCAGTTATTAGATTGTTAAATATTTTCATATGTGGTGCTCTCCACTGAGGAAATTCATTACATTATTTTTTTAAGGGAAGTTTAAGAGTAAGACAAGTAAAAAAAGACAGTTAAACACAACATTTATTGGAATAAAACCATTCCTCGTCCTGGAATATCATCTGTGTGGTGACGTCAGTGGACGAAACATTGCTGTTTTACGTTCCTGCTCACCTCAAAGCGTTCATCCTCACATCTGTAGATGTGCTCCTCGTACTGAGTCTTCTTGGAGCTGACAAACGTTGAGTCCTCAGACCAGGAGGGGAAGGACACCCAGGTGTCGTTTAAGACCTGGACACCACAGAAACAAACACGGTGTCACCTCACAGGTCCACACTCTTACTAATGTTTGATCAATGAAGACAATTAGACACACTGACTGGTAGCTCAATGCACTTACTGATCTAAAAATAACAACAAAAAGTGTCACATTCTTACTGTTATTCAGTGTTTTTGCACATTTTGACAACAAAATCTCACCTCTTCAACACAGCATCTAATTAACAAGGTATGAAGTATTTTCAGCAACATTTAAGTCAACATTTCTAGATTTTAGTGAAATCAAAGTGGGGATGTTTTCGACTCACTGAATAGAGATAAGACAACCACATTTTTGGAGAACAATTTTTCAAAGAGTTAAAAACCAAATCTTTAGTTTCCAACTCACAACCTTCTCCACTCCTACCTCTTTACAAAGTGGAGTTCTGCCGGTGCACTTGGGCTGTTGGTAGCTTTTGGGCAGGGCTCTGTAACTGGAACCCAACCTCTTACAGGAAGCATAATCAATCTCCATGGCGATGCCCTCAGTGGCCCGTTCCTTCGGGTACGTTTCGATGTGGGACATTTCCCGATATCCCAGAAAGTTTTTAAACCAGTTGAACAGCTCAGGGAATTTTCTGCACAACAGAATACGAGGAAACTCAGTTATATTTGAGCTGCAAGGATTAGCTGACTAGTTGATGGATCAATCAAAAGCAAGTTTTTCTTTGGCAAACACTTTGAAAATTAATTCACTGTTTAAGTCATTTTTCTAACAAAAATGTCAAACACTTGCAGGTTCAAGCTGCTTTAATGGGGGAATTTGCTTTTCTTTCTTTGTGTTTACACTAGAAAATGAAGAGTCTTTATGCTGAATTGTTGTTTGGATGAAAAACAGCAATTTGAAGACACTGTGGGCTCTGGGAAATTGTGACGAGCATTTTCAACAACTTGAATGATAATAAAAACTCTGCTGTTATTTGCCAGTTGAGATGAGCACTCACCCTAAAAAGGGCAGCACCAGCTGCACGAGTTCAGCCCTGGAGATCACCTCCTGATTAAAGATGACCAGACATCGCAAGAAGTTGTCGTAGGCCTCCGCACTTCGCAAGGCTTTGCGCACCTGTGATGAGAAACATGTTCAAGAAAAGTTTGTGAATCAGCTGAGTGGAGGCCATCAACATGACAAAAATACTAGAGCACAAGTCAGCAGTAGTTGCTTTAAGTTATAATACAAAGTTTTACATTACATAAGTCTTGCATATCATTGTTTTCCTGGTTTAGAGTATTTTTTTTTCATATGCATTTTAGTGAGATATATATTTGATAAATCAATCTTTAATATGAAAGTGATATTGTCTCAGGTCTCCGCTTTGTTTTTCTCAAGGTCAGTTTTAAAACGCTATCTGCATAACTCTTTTGATTTTTGTGCACACATCCTTTCAATTAATGACTGTTTGCCTCCAATATGAACAAGAGAAAACACTAAAGCACACTAAAAACTCACCTTCTCAAAGAACAGAGATTCTGTTCCGAATCCATGCTTGCTGGCCTCAGCCACCGAGGAATCTTTCATATTCAGTAACTTGGGCTTCTTCTGTAGCATTGCCAAAACAGTTATGAGAGGAGACAGATACAGCAATTATAATAACGATCCACAATGACAGAATAACATGTAAAGGAAACAGGTGCGTGGATTTACCTTGACTGGGGGTGTGGCCCCTGGAGTTGGATGACGACGGATCTGGCAGCCGTTCTGATTGGGCCTCTGTTTGTTGTTGAGCTGCAGCTTCTTGGCCGTGCCGCCGTGGTCGTTCCGTACGGACTCTGCTTTCTCAGCTGTGGTCTTACTTAACAGCTGTGGGGAAAACACGACAGCGATTAAGACAAGTGTACTCAGGCGCAATCTCCAGATACAGTTGAATAATCCAGCAGTAAATATACTGACAGAGCTCACCACTGAACTGTTGGCGTCAGGAAGAAACTGTCCAAATTCGGAGAGCAGGTCCTCTTGGTTCTTGAAGAGTCTGGCCACCTGAGCGTAAACCTCCTGCTCTGTCAGAGCCGGTGTGTAGTTCCCACCAGCCTCTTTAGCATTGCGCTGCTCCTTCTGTAGTGGACAAACAAGATCTCTGTCAGGTCATTGCTAAGTAATCTTAATAGTAATATGAAAGGTTCTAAAATAGTACAACAACATAGTTAGGCTTCCTTTGGACAGGACTCTGTTACTGTCGATAGGTTAAAAACCAACGTTTAAAAATACAGTCAACGGAAAGAGTTTTGTTATAAGCATGAGGTTCCTTTCTTTATCAGCACTGTGCACATAACCCGGAGATTTGCTCGGGGATTTTTCCTATAATAAACAATATTGTGTGTAAAACAGCTTTTTCTGCTCCAATTCATCTTGTATTGTGGTTTGAATCTAAAAGTTCAGGTCAGCCATATTCTCTTGTACTTCCCTAATTGTGGAAAGTAGACAAGACTCTGGGGTTTGTTTCGTGCATCAGCTGCTGCGCCAAATATAAATAGCTGAAAACTGGCTGCACGTAGCCCCCGTCTGAGCCTCTCACACAGAGCTGCTGGTAGCATTCGCGTCAGAAAGCCTGATAAAAGTTGTTGAAAAAAACATTATTGTGTAGAGTCAGATGTTTCTCTCTTCGGTGGCAGCAAACGCAACACAGGCCTGCAGACAACTGAGCTGCAATTAGAGCATAACGAGATATTTAGTAGGGTTGTGAATCTTTGGGAATCTCAGTATTTGATTTAATTTGATTTGATTTGATTTGGATTTAGTCATAATTCAATTCAAATTGATTCTCCTGTCAAAACCAATTCAACGGACATTCTTGCTCCTGTATACTGTGTGTCAAATAATTCAGCTGTGTCCTTTGTCCACTGAAATACAATATAAATCTGGTAGTTAAGATAAACAATCTGCAGCCTTTTCAACAACATTATTCAATTTATTAATTTAAAAGCATCTTACACTCTACTGCCTATATGTGAATAACAAAATTATGGTGGGGACTGGAGGTGGGGTGTGTGCCCCGCTGCGGTATTCATGACTTTCTGCTGCATTCACTTACCTGGTACGTGTGGAGGATCTCCAGAAAAGCTTTGTAGATGTCCGGCTGGCCCTGAAAGCGGTTCTTGATTTTGTTGACGTAGTTGATGGCGTGGTTGAACTCCACTGGCTGGTTGTTCTGAATGGGTGGCCCAGTTGGGGTCCCGCTGAGTGGTGGGTGAAGCTGCATGGGCGGGGAGCGAGGAGAGGTGTACGCAGGGATGGACGGATTGCTTTGACTGCTTGGTGTCAATGCTTGGGGCTGAAGAGGCTGAAAAAGGCCAAAACATTGAAGGATTTAGAACTTTTTCCATCAGTGGCTGCACCACAAATGGATTTTAAAAAAACTTGAACCAGACATGGGAATAACAATACTTTCAGCTTACAGCCCTGCTGGTGTCCATCGGTCAGCTCCCACCCTTGATTACTCACCTTGCTCATCTTGGCAGGGGTGGTCTGTGTCAGCAGGGGAGGGGGGGTGGTGGTTGCAGCAGGTGGGAGCTGGGCCGGATGTTGGGTAGCTGCTCCAGTTATGGGGATGTTCTGGACTGAAATGCCATGCGGGGTAATGTGGTGGATCTGACCAGGCGTTGTCACGTTGACCAGGTCGTTGGTCTGGACCTCGATCTTGTAGCCAGGTGGCAGGAAGGTGTTGAAGCCCATGATGAGGTCAGGGTGACCTTTGAAGAGCTGTGACACTCTGCTGATGACCCCAGGGGTGTCAATACTGAAAAACAAAAACGGATACAATTTATTTAGACTCTCTTGTTTTAAATACATGCTCATTTTTACATGCAATCTGTGACAGGGAAAAGAGAGGTTGTTCTCAGCAAATGGGGACAGTCACAATATATGAATCATTTTTAAGGAGACAGAGGACCAATCAAATATTTTTCATGTTATGGTATTATCATCATCATCATCATTACGCATTGTGGAAATTAGATGTACAATGATGCAGTTGTCCAAGACACAGCTGAGGACACATTAAAGATCTGTAAATACTGAACTAGAAGTTGACCGACTTTGAGTGCACATCTGTTAACTCACAGTACTTTTCTGTAAAATCAAACAGCAGCCTCACCTTTGAGATTTGAACTCTTTCATTATATCCAGAAAGTCGTTGTAGACCTGAGGCTGGTTGCCAAACTGCAGTTTCACTTGGTCCAAGTAGGACAAAGCATCTTCCACCTTTGGGACAGAGAAGAGGAAAGGTAGTTTCATCAATCTGTTTTTCGTCTTTATTCATTTTTGGCAGCACTGCCTTATTTTAAAATTTAAAAACACCAAACATTCTTAATGCAAGAGAGTGATAACTTAACCCCACCATCGCATTTGGAAATCCTAACTGACACTGGAAGTAAAGCCATTAATACACTAGAGCTTAGCAATGTTTATATCTTTACTAACATCTTTGGCATGAAACTCCTTGGTGCTGGTTTTACGAGTGAAAATAAAACAGACAGACAAACCTTAAGCCTCTGAAACTGCTGCTGGCCCTGTGCTGAGGCTTGAGGAGCAGCCGTATGGCTGTGCCCTGACATCACTGAGGGCCCATGGGATTGGACAGCCGGACTGTGGTGGTGGGACCCACCATGGACGGCTGGACTTGGAGTGTGCCCATGCCCGCCACTGTTCTGGGCCACGGTGGGAACCTGGGAGAGGAGAAACACTTGTACTAACAATTCAAACTGCAAAATCTAGTAGGAATACATCTGATGGCTCGCATTATGACCTCATCATAGAAGGAAGAATCCTTTAAATAACCACGCACCTTGAGTGGGGGCTTACAGAACAGAACAAAAAACAGATCTCCATTCTTTGTAGCTGACAGCATAAACTAACAGAGGTTAAAATGACAGCACAAGTTATGAGCGACAAGTGACTTCTGTATTTGACCAAGTTTGGCTCTAAAACTCAACAAACCTGGTATCCTTGGGGGACGGAGTACTGGACGCCTGCTGTGGGCTGCATGTTGTCAGGCACAGCCTCATACACAGCTGGGGCTGGAGCAGGGGCCAGGACACGATGCTGGAAAGCCTCTGGGTTGCCAGCGAGGCGTCGCTGCTGGGACGCAAAAACCGGTTCCTGATCCTCCAGTCGCCGCTTCATTATGAACTCATACTCGTAAGAGCTGAGAGACCTGGAAATAAAGAGCATATGGACCTTATTTCACAGTGTCACATCTCTGTCAAGCTATCAGAATCCATCAAATCAGCACCTTGATTTTTTTCAGTACGTTGCTGAGGAACATATGGTGATCATTTTTTATTTCAGCTGTGAATTTATGGATACGCACAGTGCCAGCTAGCCACTTCTGCTGTCCGGCCTTGGAAAAACAATACATGTTCTCTAACCACATAGCAAATGAAACATTCAATGCTTTTAGTGGCATAAAGACCCATGAGGGTTAGAAAGGTCAACTACTTGTATTGATTATTTACTACTGTGTGATAGGGTTGTCACAATACCAGAATTTCAAACTCAATACCGATACCCAAGAAAATGCTCAATACCATTTTTGACCAAAACTGGTCGCGAAGGCTCTCCAGCAGCAGCACTCGCCATGTCAAGTTAGTTTTATGTTGGCGACAGCAGCCAGCTCAGTGTTGTGAACGTCCAGTAGCGTTCATGTGTTCAGCTGCTAGGGAGGGGAAGAGCCGTGTGTGTGTCTATCTGCAACAGTGCTGTGAGAAGTTGTGTGTCAACCGGAGGGGGCGAAGACGCCACTGTTGGTATCGATACAGTTGCAAATTAGCATCTAATCCAATAATAATGTTTGGTATCAATTAGTATATGAGTATGGATTTTTTGGACAGCCCAATAGTGTGACCAAGAATGCCAGTTATAGTTTGTGTCATACTTTTGAGACTTTTCTGGATCTGTGCCAAAGTAACATCAACGGTAGATTTAGTACATGTGCATCATTGCGGTCTCACTTGAAGCGCCTGATTACAGTTTTGTTTGAACTTGCTGATGCCCTGAGCCTCTTGAACAGCGTCCAGCCCAGAACTTAGTACAAATGAGATGTGCTGATCAGCCCCCAAATCTCAAGCACCATCCTGCTGCATACACACATATCAAAGAAAAGCAACTTCACAACAGAGACGCTGGTGCGGTAGTATGAAAACTAGGAAACTTTGTGTGTGCATGAGCAGACTGGAGTGGAGGTACAAAAAACATCCAGAAATAGTAATGTATAATTTTTGATCTTATTATATGTATTCTTCTGTAATTTTGTGACTAATCTCTTTCCTTGGTTAATAAAGTTTTTATTTTTTATAAATATGCACAATAGGGACTGCCTACTAAAAGATCATGGGATTGTTGCATCTCACAAAATTCAACTTCGTGGTTATGAATAACATTTTTTTTTCATTAAAGCCTTGTATTCTGTCTAAAGTTTTACTCTCAAAAATTTGCACAACATAACTTGCTAAACCCTTAGTGCATACTCTACTTAAAGTTTGATCTTTACAATGCTGCAACGCAATGATTTGAAAAGCTTCAATTTTCCCACAAGGCCTTTTTTTTATACTGTAAACTACGTGAGATGATGAGGCTAGGCTACGCAGGTGCTAAAAACATCTAAATGTTAACATGTACTGAATGTAAAACTTGTAGTCCTCCTAGCCAATAAAATACAGACAGCCTACGTCACTGATGCAACAAACAGGTGCTGTGGAACGTGGGAGTCTGCCATTCACAACTTCCTGAAGACAGCAACAACTCCTGTGCCAATGAATGAATGGCATTATCGAAAGACAAAGCTTAAAACTTGTAAACGAAGGATAAATGACGTATCAAAACCCGAATATCGCGCAAAAGTGACACATTGACTGGCGAGCCGAAGAGCTCATATACTAGTGACGCTTGGTTTTCCGACAGCGGGGCTGCACTGAGCTTCTCACTAACAAAATTCTCGCTCTTAACGGCTGCAGCCAAAGAGCGCGAGGCTGTTGTATTTATAGACACCTCAACTTCACTTGGTGTAGTAACTTAACGTTAAGTCTCGTAGGGGTAGATACGGTTATGTCTGCTACATGCTATCAGCCGTTAGCCGACAACAGACTAACCATCCCCTTTATGGCCTGGCAACGCAAGCACCGACCTCGAGTTACAGCACGACGCTTTCCTCACGCCCGCCATTTAGAGCGTGGCGCAGCACTGAAGCTAATTACGCTCCATTTCAAGCAGGTAAGCACGGAAAGTAGCTGACTTTCCTACCAGGCGATTTTCTTCCTATCTTTAAAGTATCAATATCAAAGCGTTTTCTATTAATTGCGTAGAAAACTTGTTTTATCGCCAGGGGCTGTGAGCTGCCAGTTAGCTGCTAGCTAATGTAAACAACATGAGCAGCCCGACACCGAGCACCGTCCAGGACTAGCAGGGAAGCACATGCAGCTAACCATTAGCCATCTGGTTTGCTGTTGTGAAACTGGCTTTCTGAGGCAAGCATTAGCTGTCGATTTTTCAGAAAACTCACATCAGGTCGAGTTACGAATGAGTGACAGGCAAAGACACGTCGATTTCTCGTGCGGGATACTTAAAACGTCTGCTAACGGTAGGATAGGTAGCTAGCTGTGTTAGCTTGCTGAATGAATTCAGCTGAACTCACCCCTCTCCTGAATAGCAAGCTGGAGATCCCAAAGATGCTTTGATAATCCGTTATTTGTGGGTTAACCGTTAAACCTCTGGTTGGGAAAGACACCAACGGACGTATGTAACGTTACTAATACAAATTTACCAGTGGCGTGCGATTTAAAATAAACAATTAAAGGTGAAGGCTGCAAAGTGCAAATCTCCCCGAGAGAGGAAAACAATCTCCGTTCGGTTAGCTGTGGGGGGAGGCGGGGTTTTCAATTATAGTCCCTCCCCCTGATAGACGCTATTGGTCACTTCGTCCAGAGGTTCCACGGAAGGGCGGGGCGACAGACTCGGGTTGGGAATTTGAGTTGTCAATCAAAGCCTGATCGCACAGCAACCAAGCACGCCCATTTTAACTTGAAGCGCCACAATGCCAGCAGAGAAAAGAAACCCGCTTGTATCCTGTGTGTGTGTGGACGGTATGACATTTAAGTTACAGGTGGCCGTATGACTGTGTTGTCAGACCCCTGACAGTCAATGCAAATTTGTCACATTTTCAAGTTACGCTTTTCGTTTCGTTGTTTATTTAAATTTTTTTCTTTTGAAGAATTTGCATGCCTCTTTTCTCTGTATTCATTTTAAGGAGTCGCTCAAGAATACAGTAGGTCTATCCTACGCAGTACGCTACCTGCATAATATTAATAATAATAATAATAATAATGAAGGTTGGATTATGTATGGTAACTGATTGTATGAAACATGTTCTTTTAACAAACCTTGATAGGAAAATAAACTACTAAAGTACAGACAACTGTGATTTCTCTCTCTCTCTCTTTTGCCTTTGTTCTGTGTATAATAAACACTTGTATTTAAGGAGTGATTAATCGACGAGGACGAGGGCAAAACAGTTACTCCAGTCCCTTTTCCCTCCAAGTTTCCATGAAGTAGGCTACAATACACACAGCACACTGCAGATATCATTATAACATTTGCACAAAACAACCATGACTTTAGGGTTGAATAAGCATTAAATAAGCATGGTCTCAGGTTTCCTGTTTTGTTCTCTGGTAACATGATGAAACAGGATTCCATTTAAGAAAATGTAAACATAATGTGAACTTAAAGCATTTATTAACACTTTTGTTTTCACACGGTTTCTGTACAAGACATGAATGCTTAATATTGCATTGCACTTAGGTTGTGTAGATTCCTTTTATATTTTTTATTTTTTTTAGGAAATCCATTAAAAAAAAAATTAACCATAATGAACGTGTCATTTATGGGAACCGTTGCTAACTTTTTGCGATTGATAATCCGGCCTTGTGTATATTGCATATCTCTGTAAGTGTGTATGTATTCGGGCTATACATTGCACAAATCTCTCTCTCTCTCTCTCTCACACACACACACACACACACACACACACGCAAACACGCAAACACGCACACACACATCTCATTCGTAATGTAATGACTTCAGTGTCCTCCCTTTGCTGCCGCAGAAATGGGCACAGGGAATTTCTCCAAATGAGATTTTGAGATTCTCTTTGTGTGTGTGTGTGTATGTGCGTGTGTATGTGTGCCCTTGTACAGCTATCTTTGT
>JAPZDX010000022.1:23714671-23726465 GCA_029783625.1 Naso annulatus | reverse complement strand
ATATTTAACATTATGGTTTGATATAAAATTTCAATGTTTATATGATACACAAATGCTGGAATTGTTCAATGGATACAGATGGCTGTGTCTACAGACTGCAGTCTGTAGTGTAATACCATTATTAATGTTAGATCTTCATAGTGTCATAACCCAGCCAGAGTAATCACATAAACACATCATTTACAATATCAGATTATGTGCTTATATGAATCATTTGGATATTTCTGTACGCTTCGAACACAGATGGAGTTCAGGCACCACAGAAGAAGTGACATGAAAGAGGGTTTCATTTGGTTAATTTCAAGTATACATGTGTTACGTTAAGGTTACTTGCTGAGCTTGTGACGTTAATAGGACAAAAAGTAACGCTGACCCACATTACCGGAAACTTCATAAATATACATGTGTTACAAAATTCTTCACTATTTAACGTTAAACATAACTAGCGGTGGTCTAATGCAATTCTACCACATTAAAAAAAGCCCGGGGACTCTTGTTTCACAGAGTGCTAACGTTAACTCATAGCAAGTCAGTTGTCTTTACAGCTAGCATAATGCTAAACATGCTAGCATCAAAAGGGCTAACCAGCCGATAGCAACATCTAATACATGACGTTACTGCTTTACTGTCTTACGTGCTACATGTAATGTAACTGAAATAATACTGGACAGGATGTCTGGTCAGATAATAGCTAACAACACTGGCTAAATACAAACCTTGGGACGTTCAGAGAGGCTGCAGCTGAAACGTCACGCGGCCATGGCTCCCACTAGTGCCGACCTCTGGTTGGCCAACAAAAACTATCCCGGAGTTTTACACAAACATATGCACTTCACTGAACAAGAAATATATCCGTTGGTAAGGAATTTATGAAGTATTACATAACTTTTTAGGCCTTGTGTAATTTTAGGCGTGTCTTTTACAAATAAGGGACATTTGATTCTGTTAAAATTATTATTTTTGTTGTTTATTTCTTATTATTTCGATCAAGCAAATTGTTTTGTGATACTGAAGAAAATAGTGAGAAAATACTCAAAAATTCCCGGATATTTTTTGTTGAAATGAAAGTAAAAATGTCGATTTGTAATTAACTCGAAACCCTTGAGATCATCTAGCTAAATGGAATCGAGTGTATGTTGTATGAAACGTAGTATAGTAGAAAAGAAAATATAAAAGTATCTGAAACTTATGCTCAAGAACAATCCTTGAGTAAATGTACTTAACACTAATACTACTAATGCTACTAAAAGGGCTAATAATGCCTGTGTTAATAAACAATTATCATTATTATTATTATTATTATTATTATTATTGCTATCTTACCTTTCAACCTATTTAATCCTCACTACCACCATCATTATCATCTTCAGAAGCCTGATCACATACCCTGGCTGTTGTAACCATATCTGTGTTGTAGGTTATACTCTGTTTCTCCTGTTGGGGGCGGTGTTGAGCCTGTTTCTCCCCTTTCAAAGACTATAAAGGGGCAGATGAAAAAAAAAGGCGAACTTGCCTCAATTGTCCGAGCCTCACGTAATGGAAAGAGTTACTTTGTTGCAGCGCGCACAGGGATAAACACAAAGAAACAACACGGAGCTGTGATGTGTGTCGATACTCTGTAACAGGAGCTTATTTGGATGCTGATTCTGCTTCCATGGTTTTATTTTAAGGATCGACTGAAGATGCGCAGGAACCTGTTTACAAGGAAAACGCAGCAAGTTTCAGTCTGAGGGAATGCGGACCAGGCTCAGAATGCACATTACTCATTCCTCTGTTTTTCTGCACTTCAGGCCACTTTGTCTGGGGAATATTTTCATCAAGGATCATTTTTAGGCTCCGTAATGAGAATCAAGCGTCCAGTAAGTGAACAACGCGAGACTGCAGCCTGAGGATTAAATCCACCGTCGGTTCTTTTGGAGCTCTTTGGTGAATCAATCCAGCTTTGTGTTTGAACCTGCTCTGTTCGTGATGTAAATGAGGCTGCAAGTCTGTGAATGTGTAACAAAGCCTGTATAGCATAAAGTTATTGCTAGACTTGTTGGCAGAATCGATAATAAGACAATAGAGCTACAGCTTCAGTTTGCTGAGGATGCTAGTGGTCACAGCAGGCATATTTTAGATTTTTTGGCAAACAGAAGTAATAGTTTTACGCAACTGTTGTCTTCTCCTGTGTTTACTTACCAGACAAATCAGCACATCCTGTGCTGTTGCGCACCTGATCCCACAGCTGCCATGTAATTTGAGATTAGTTTAAATATTACAGCGAGCCAGTGTCAGATGTTTCCAGCAGGCCTATAGCATGCATCAAGGCAGCATCATCTTTATAATCTAGGCACTATGTGCATGTAGAATTTGTCGTTCTAGCACCCACTGGAGTATCAAGATGTCAGTGAAAGCCAAAGCACTCTACACTTTTCTAAGTGAAAACAAAGAGGAGATCAGTATCCAGGAGAATGAGGAACTTGTTATCTTTGATGAGAACTCGGTGGACGGCTGGTTTCAGGGGGAGAACAGCCGAGGGGAGAGGGGTCTCTTCCCTGCATCCTATGTGGAAATCATTCGCACTCGCTCAAACTCCAATGTGACCGACTGCTCCATAAGCCCAGCAGGGTCTTTAGGAAATGACTCCTCCTACTTCCCCTCAACCCCAAACACTCCATTGCATCTGCAGCAGAGTTACTATGATGATGATGACGATGACTGGGACGACTGGGATGACAGATCTACTGTTGTGGATGATGCTGACCACACAAGGAGCCCTGGGGCCAATGGACATGCCCATCAGAGCCCACTGTCCAACAACCCCAATGTGCACTACCGGCCAAAACCACACATGGAGAGACAGGACAGCATCTCCAGCTCTAGGAAAGGCAGCATGGTGGGACGGAACTTGAACAGATTTTCCAGCTTTGTCCGCTCAGGTGTGGAGGCGTTCGTGTTGGGCGATGTACCCATGATGGCAAAGATAGCTGAGTCATACACCATCGAGATGGGTCCCTTGGGACCCCGGTGGAAGGAGAGCCCACAGCCTTTCACCTGCTCCGTTGAAGACCCCACAAAGCAGACAAAGTTCAAGGGCATCAAGACGTACATTTCATACCGGGTCACGCCGAGCCACACAACACGTCCCGTCTACAGGCGCTACAAACACTTTGACTGGCTGTACAACCGCTTGCTGCACAAGTTCACTGTGATCTCCGTGCCCCACCTGCCTGAGAAGCAGGCCACGGGGCGATTTGAGGAAGACTTCATCGAGAAGCGCAAGAGGCGACTGATCCTGTGGATGAACCACATGACCAGTCACCCAGTCCTCTCCCAGTATGAAGGGTTCGAGCACTTTCTGATGTGTGCTGATGACAAGCAGTGGAAACTTGGCAAGAGGCGAGCGGAGAAGGACGAGATGGTGGGCGCCCATTTCATGCTGACCCTCCAGATCCCTAACGAGCACCAGGACCTCCAGGATGTAGAGGAGCGGATCGATTCCTTCAAGTCCTTCGCTAAGAAAATGGATGACAGTGTGATGCAGCTCACACATGTTGCCTCGGAGCTGGTGCGTAAGCACCTGGGTGGGTTCAGAAAGGAGTTCCAACGACTGGGAAATGCCTTCCAGTCTATCAGCCAGGCCTTCATGCTGGACCCTCCCCACAGCTCAGAGACCTTCAACAACGCTATCTCCCACACTGGCCGCACCTACGAGAACATTGGAGAGATGTTTGCAGAGCAACCTAAGTATGACCTCTTCCATATGCTGGACAAGCTGTCGCTCTACCAAGGCCTGCTCGCCAACTTCCCCGACATTATTCATCTACAGAAAGGTAAAATCAACAATGAGTACTTTCACTGCATAAGAAATCTCTTTGATGTCCTTTTGAATGCAGACTCCATTACGGGCAAATTACACATGTAGGAACAGTAAAGAATGTTAATGATGATTGCATCCATAATCAGCACAGATCTTTGGATGTTCCCTCAGCGTCCCGTCTGACTTTTATTCCTGCAGTTTTTATTCATACTTTAAAAATTGCAACTTATTTTTACCATTAGGCCACACATGGGACGTTAATGTTACATTAATTAGAAGTTTTCAGATGAAAGCCAGTGCCGATGAGCGAAGGATCTTCAAGGTTATATAAGATTTTTTATGACTGATGTTCTGTTAGAACTTTTGACAACAAGCAAAACATTTCCCAGTATTTTTCTAAATATGCATATCTTACCTAGCAGTATGTCAATAAGACATAAGAGGCTAAGTGACTAATTTCAGTAAACCAGTCCTGAGAAGAGGAGCTCTCTGTTGTCTAAACCTGTCTACCAGCATTACAGTGGGCAACTTGGAGAGGATCAACCGGTGCGAACAGCTTTGATTTGAAATCAAAACTATCCTTTTGAATTTTCTGTTATGTATTCGACGACCTGCGTCCAAAAGTTTTGCATCATATAGCCATCCCACTGGGCATGAGTCTGTTTTCTGACACCTCCAGCACTGCACTGAGTCCCTAAAATGTAGTCTCTGAAGTCGAGAGGGCGTCCTGTAGCAGATCATTATTTAACCTAAAATTTACTCTGGCTCAACCACCAGTTGTAACTTTGCAGGATGATTTGTGTATCAGGTGGTCAGTAGCAGTTCACTGGGAGAGTGTTGTGAAATCTTCAGTAATAGTTCAGAATAATACACAAGAGTGTCTGCTAATGGGAACAGTCTTAGCTAATGGCCCCTGATCACGTTTTATTTCACAATCTGTGCTATTTATTTTGTCATGGATGACAGATTGGGTCAGGCTTCGCCTCCAGCACCTCCCCTCCCCTCATCGCACACATGGAGACAAACACCAACTGAATCCAAGAATGAAACGCAGTATTTGTGTATTTTATGTGTCAGTCTGGGATGATTTTTAGGTCAGAGTGTTTGCCTGCAGCAGCCGCTCCACCTCCTCGACCTTCACCCAACCAGACACACACCCACCCACGTACTGCCACATTCTTTTTACTGAGCAAATTCTTTCATAACAGCGGTGGACTTGACAACCTGTGATCACAGGTCTTAAAGGAGAAAGTGGTGGAGCCTTCAAAAAATAGAAAATAGAAACAATTTCTTTGTCTATTCCAAGGTGTTTACTCACATCGATCTGATCATTTGATTGATCGTTTCAGTCATTTTTCAAGCAGTTACAGTTAGTGAATGTCTTTTTCAAACATTTTTTGACCTAACAAGTAATCCATTACTCAAGGAAATGATCGACATGTTGACTGAAGAGGGGAAAGTAGCTCTTAATCATATTATGAAGTAAATAGAAAAATAACTAAAGATAGTTTAATCAGTCTCCAATAATAAACAGTATGTCTTGTTAAAATCTCATATATATACAGTCCACTTTGTGTGTGGCACTTTCCTTAGATATAAAAAGCTATTTACTATGTTATTGCTATTCACTTGATAAAACAAAACATAACATTCTGTTTAAAACTGTATGTTTTTGTTGTTTTATTTCACCTTAAATTCCTCTGAGTTCCCTTTAAACTTTGATGAAACAAATAGGCCGGAGCTTTGTTGTGGTTTACTGTTACAACCAGCAGCCATCATGTGACAAGGACACCTGAGCAACAAAGCAGGCAGTTGTTACGAAGGTTAAGATTAAGATAACCATATCAGGTTATCAGAATCTGTGTGAGCTCGGCCTTCTACTGTATTTTGGTTATTTTATGTGGGTTCAAAATATCCTTAAATCCCCTTTGGACTGACGAAACAAACAGTTTGATGGGTTCAAAAGGTGCTTAAGGCACAGTGGGGCTTGTCATACCAGGAAAAACAGTGGGATCCATAATAATGCAGCTGTTATCTGCACTCACAGATGTAAATGAGGGCGTATTTATTACCATGGTGACAAGAAAATGCTCATGGAGGCAAATGTTAGAGATCCAGAGCATATGTTTGCCGAAAACTGTTGCAACACCTCTGCAACAAATTGCTTTTTTTACTCTGATGTATTTGCATAATGATTATAAATCAGTAACCTTATTGGTCTAATCACACACAGCATGCTATTGTCCTGTACTGTCAGTGGTCCTGACTTGAGTACTTTGCCACAGTGTTAATGATGGATGACTTTCATAATGTCCTTGGTGAAGCATTATTTCTGCCCAGGTCTGCACTGCAGCTAAACCCAGTTTATCAGTTTTCTGTGTCAGTGGCTAAACAAATAACTGTAACAGTTTATTAAAGTGAGTTCAAGAGGAGGAAAAAAAGAGAGCTGCTACCAGGGATTTTTTTAATCTTCTTCAAACAGCTGCTGATCATTATCGCAGAGGTCATTTGTGATACAATCCAGCTAGTTACATTCAGTCACTCCACCCAGGAATAAATGAGAAAAACAAAACCATCCGAGTGGTCAGTCCATCCAAATCACACAAAAAAATCATTATTGAAAACTTGTGGTTTGAGGTCAAGTTAAAAGTTTGAGATATCTGGCACCAAAAGTGTGAGTCAAATAGTAAAATTCTGTCATTTTGATGTTTTGACCCTTTAAACTGCAACAGAAAACTTGAGCTTATGAGCAACGACAAGTTGAGTTTATTGTGACTAATGTTAGCTAAAGTTGGCAACATTAAGCTGATTATTGTTGCATAACATTACTGAGTTAGTTTTTCTTTTTTTCCATTTTCTTTTCTTTTTTTTTTTTAAGGCTTTTTCACTCTTCTTTACTCGTGCTACTTTTACCCTTTCTATGTTCTACCCTCGTAATTGTAACTTGGAGCCACGTTTTTGGTGTCACATGGTGTCATTTTTTTTATTACCTGCAAATGATGTTGAAATAATTAGATGATTAGGTATATCTGTGCACAGACCAAATGTGCTTTTGAGCCAAAATTAAAAAAAAAAAAAAAAAAAAACAGCTGACAGTGAGGTGATCTAATATCTTTGAGGAGTTTGAAAAGAATTGACAACTGACCTTGAGTTAAACAGTCTTGGTCATGTGGTGGAAGATGCTGTCATATACTTTTGACCGTGTGACATGTTGCTCCATATATTTTTGTTTTGCAGCTTTTCTCTTATTTAACCTCCTTGCATTCTTGCCAAAAGTAATGCAAATCAAATGCCTTGTTTGTACCTAAAAGTCTTCCTAAAAGAATTTGAATACAAGTTTGACTCATTTTGTCAAAGGAATCGTTCAACATTTTGGGAAATACACTTACTCATTTGCTGAGAGTTAAGTGAGAAAATTCATGCAACTTTATGGTTTGCGTGTTAATTGTCGACCTGGAACCTGTGCTAAGCTAGCTTAGCGTAGCTTAGTACAAAGACTGGAAGCAGGGGAAGCAGCTAGCCAAGCGGCTCTCAAGCTCACTAACTAACAAGTTTACTAGTCAGTAATTGAATTGAGTGATAAGTCATTTGTTTGAGCCATATGAAAATAATATGAAAATGAAAACTTGTCATATAATGTGCTGGACTTTTTTGGGCTGCATGCACTTCCTGGAGTCGTGTTTTTCTTGTCAGGTGGCCAGATAATGAGCAGGAGCTCTGTACGTTATGAAAAAGTATAATTTTGGTAACGGTGGCTGCACCAACTCATTTGCTAAGACAAGAGTCAACAAATCCTGTGCAGGACGAGGCTGTCCTGCAGTGTTTCTCAGCACACAGAGACCTTCTTCCTCTGCTGTTCCAGATAACTCCCCTTGATGTGACTTGTGTTCGGCTGAACCAGATACAGCTGTGGCAACACTCGGAACACACAGAAACTGAGGTCAACCTTTTCCGGTACACACCTCCTCCTCCTCATCTGCTCGTTGCTCTTTTCCTGCTCGTCTCTCCCCTTCACTGAGGTCCATGGGAGCTGTTTTTAACTGTGATCCTGGTGAGCACGTGAACTGCAGGAGTGTTGACCATTTTTGAGACGTGGTGTCAGGGAGCAACTGCATGTGGCCTCGATAAAATTGGTGTAGGGAGGAGAAGGTTTTGTGTAATCTCAGAAAAATGTCAGGGTGTACTTCATGCGTGCCTTTCTCCCATTTTCTCTCTTTCTCTTTTAAAGATTTTACTCAAAAAAAATCTGGGTATCTTCCCTTTTGGTCTCTGCTGTCGCTCCATCAGCAGGCCAGTCTGTCATAAAAGATCTGTCTTCCTTTCATCTTTTTCCTCCTATTCCCACTGAAGATGCACGGATCAGAATTTTCTGTCCTGGCAGCTGCTGGTTTCAATAATGGATGAAGTATATCCAGTATGGTCCAAATGCCTGGACTACAACGTGCTCTACTTTGAACCTTTGCCAAAACTAATCCCACAGTTAAACCTTGATCTCATCTGAGTACAGTTGAAAATCTTGATCTGAAGGATTAATTACATCACGTTGCTGTAGAATAAAGGAGCTCTGAGGCCTTTGTGTGAGAGGCGGATGTAAGTTAAATCCGCACTGTTACAATCAGTTGTCGATAACGCTGGTCTCTGATGTTCATCGCTCTGTCTCCTGTTAATGAGCACTTTTTTGCTGGTCTGGTATTTGTCTTAAAGGACCAAACCAGTCACCCCACGTCATTGTCCTTTGCCGGCATTTGCCACGTAGGTTACATAAACCCCACCCGTTTTTCCCAAATAGCTTTATCTATGAGATATCATGTTTGTTTATGTTTTGTCCATGTTCAATAAACGATACAGAAAGTACCTGAAAATGTGCGACTTTAGTTAAAAAGAACGTCTGTGTCAAAATCCCTCTTCACACTAGTGTTCGAGCTAGGAAGGCCGCACTTGTAAGGAACCGTTTTTCCAGGCGTAACAACTTTTGTCTCAACAGCTCTCCTCTCTCTTTCACTCAGTGATCTTTGAGCAAATAAATGCAGGCGTTCTCTTTAGAAGGGTGAATTACCTATACCAAGCAACTTTCACGTGTCCTGTAGTGTTTTCTACACCCTGTTTCAATATGAATGGCAGTGAATGGGGTTTAAAAATGCAGTCTGACGTCTACTAAAGTATACACATAGTCAAATTTTAATGACAACATTTATAGAAGACATGGGTGATCTCTGCTAATGGTGTGAAGTCAAATGTAGACTGTTATGGTCCTTTAAATATTCAGTGTTTTTTTTTTTAAGGAAGTAAGATAATGCTGACGGTAATTGTGTCAGGCACGTGAGAGTAAAGCAGATCTCATGTTCTGCTTTTTGTACCTGATGACAATTGATGCACTATCCTGGAGAACAACCACCTGTGGAAGCTTTGAATAAACACAAAAGGCGGAACAATGGTGGGAAACCAACCCGCTCTGCTGTCCAATCTGATCTCGTCACATGTTGTATAAGATGAAATCTGAGGCGTCGGCTCCGAGCTCTGGATCTGCAGCGACTGCGTTCCCAGGACGACATGTGGAAAATAGGGCAACATTCCCCCCTAAATTGTTGTGGACAAACTAAAACAATGATGCATTCCTGCATTCAATTAAATTTCAAGTTGTGGGAAGGCTATAGAGGGCTACACATTAGAGTCATTGCAGTTGAAAATCCTGAAGTACGAGGTTATAATTAAATGATGTAAAACCAAAGCAAAAGACATGGCAAATAATCTGCGTTATTCAAAAATAAAATGCACCAGGTCTGATCTGTTCCCCTGTTAACTTTGACATGTAAATTGTTCTAAAGTGTCGTAAGTGTTTGTCTTCCCCTCTCACTGACAGTTTGATAAAACCGTCCGTGATCAACACCAGAGCAGCATTAGTCAGTTTCAGAATGAGCTCGCTCTCCTGGGATGCTTCCAGCTTTCGAGCCAGACTTTTAATCTGGACAAGAGGTTAGATGTCCTCCATATGGCAACGCATTACAAAACCACATGCAGGCTTTTTCGCTTTGAAGGAAAAGATATTTTATTGCCAGTTCTGAGGGTGCGTGTGCAAAATGCCCATCGATGACAGAGGGTCGTCATGCATCAGGTTTTGGGATCGTGCCTGCGTGTGTGTGTTTTGTCTGTTCACTTCTCAGTGCTGTTTAACTTTTGTAAGTGCTGACCAGGAGCTAATGGCGTGTTTATACTGTTTGACAAACATGTTACAGATTAACATTCCATACAAGTGTTACAACACACGAGAAAATCCCTTTCTGTCAGCAGGTAGACAAACCTCAAACTGAAACCAGGCGGCGTTTTGAGAGCGTGCAGCGGCTCCATCAGGGCACCTTCGCAGTGTTGATTGTATGTTTCTTTGTTGGCTACAATCCACTTTGCTGACTGTGGTGACCATGGAGAGCAAATGTTTTCTCTCTCCTGCTTGCTCACTCATAAATCCAGAAAAAGTCTCTGTCCTCGCCTTCCCTCACACTGTCTGTCCCCGTGCTTCTGCATTCCTGTCTGTGTTGGCCCAGTGCACTGTTGTTTCACACTGAAGGAGATTACAGATGTCTCCAGGAACTCGGTCTTTAGCACCATCTCCTCCCTCCTCCTCTCAGAGAACCACAGACTCCGTGGCTTTTGACTTTGGCATCAGACTGAAAAAGCCATGAGCTGAGAGAGGAGTTGGCGTGTATTAAAAAGACCCCACATAGTTTTTTCATTCTGTCCCACATTTGAATAAAATTTTGATTAGAAAAAAATCACAAAGAGGCTCGTTTTCCCTGTGTAATGCAATGCAGCCGCTAGCTATAACCTTAGTTAAAACACTGTTTGACCTCTCTAATGCTGTTGTAACAAAAACTGATGCTTCATCAAGTTTATGTACCTCCATTAGCATAAATAATAGTTTGCTAGTTTTGTGGTCTGAAGCTATGAAGCCGTGTTCAGACAAACAAAAGTAGAAGGAATACAACCCACTGAGCCACTTCAATGACACCGCTGTGCCAAGTTGAACATTGCTCAACTTTTGTTTAGATACAGTTGCGGCGTCATTTAGCACCCACTGTAATATGGAAGCAGAATAGCGTTTTCTGGCACAACTTCACCAACTTCCAAGGTGCACCGAGGATAAAAAAAAGTCTTGAGATCCAAAAGCTACAGCAACACTTGTAGTAGAAAGAAAAACTTTTTGAGACTGACCCGTTTCGGCTTGTGGCCTTCATCAGGGTCAACATACTCACTCTGTTAGCCAGTACAGTGCATATAAGCAGTCATTCTTGGTAAGACTGGGAGCATTTTAGTGTCCTTCAGCTCATTGTTTTGGTTTTACAACCTGAATTTTTTATGTTAGCTGAAGCAGGCAGCTGTTTTTAGTAAGAAAGAATGAAATAATAGGAAACATAGTGGAACCTTTAGCAGCCAAAGACCCAGGTAGGCCATCCATCCGTCCATTCTTCACAGAGAAACATGACTTTAAATGCATGTTAATTTTGTTCCTGTCTGCTCGATGTGAGCATGATGACTATAACAACATAATAAGGTGGCTCTGTAACAGATGGGAATTTAGGTTTTTAACCCAAGTGGCCAAAAAATTTATAATTGCTGCTAAAGCATAGTGTTATTCTCGGTCCATGACGTGGTTGGCCAGTCGCACCACTGCCTCACAGCTGGAGCTGAACAGGCCAGCCAGAGACTTTCTGTGGAGTTTTCATAACTGAAATGCATGTTTGGTGAACTGTAAGATGTCTGTAGATGTGACTGGTTTTGTCTGTTAGCCTTGTGACAGACTGGCAACCTGTCCAGGTTTTGCAGAGCCTCTACAGTGGCTCATTGCATGCTGGGATAGGTTTTACTCCAAGCCATCCGTTAAAAGGAAAAATGGTTTCAAAGGTTCAATCTTGCATTCTTGCATTATCATGAATAAATGGAAAATAAAAGTCACTGTTATCTAGGTATGTTCATGGTGTCTGCCAGAGAATCTGCTGA
>JAPZDX010000022.1:23654487-23666424 GCA_029783625.1 Naso annulatus | reverse complement strand
TAAAAGGAAATATGCAATTCAGGAGAAAGCCTTTGAAATGTTTATCTTTCACTCTTTAATGATTAATGAAAAGCTCTTGATTTTATGTGTGTTTGCTGAATTGACATACAAAAGAAAAACAAGTGAGACCTAAATAATCTGCTATTGCAAACCAAGATTTAACACAACTGGCATTTTATCACTAAAAATGTAAGAGATCTCGACAAAGAAGACTTCATTGCGAACTTTGTGGCTTTTGGTTGGATGCAAAAATGAATCTGCTGTTTTGTTTTACAGCAAAAATAGGGATGAGAATCATTTAACAAAACTATTGTGCCACAGTTAATCAAACTTTATGAGCTCAGAGTTGAAAATTTAAGATAATCTGAGACAAAATGAGATTTTATGATCCCAAAAGGGAACATTTGATTATTGCAACTGCACAGTGACGGGAATAAGAACAGACACGGAGAAAGTAAAAACAAAGTTACTAAATAAAAAATAAAATAAAACCGGAACCAAAAAAAGAAACACAGGACCAAAATCAAGTTATGCGAATCATGATGCAGCAACCACTCTCTATCAACTGATTGCTGCCACCACAGATATAAGGCAGGAGCTGACATATAAGTACCTGTATGTATACTGACAAGAGTCAGTAATCTTTTCTTATGATTAAAACCGTTGTGTTCAGTTGGTCAGTTTTCGTTATTTTTCCCATCTTCAAATCAACTTTTCAGCCGTTTCTATACAGCTGTTTCTTGTCTATGTCATTTGTTGCCGACGCACATCATAGTGAATTATTGTTGAAGTTTGGACATTTCACTACTGTATGTGTACAATATAAATAGATATATGTATATATATTTTTGGAACAGCTAAAAAGGTAAAACATCCTTTTATTTTTGGCAAAGTTAAGCCATAATGTAATCATGTGTGCATGCATCATGGGTGCACTCCGGCACCTCTTTAATTAGCACTATCTAATCTAATCTAAATGTGTATTAAGCCCAGCCCACACCGGATACGGTCATTTCCTGGGCAGCCTTGGTTGCCAGGGTGTGGAGCACAGAGGTGCTGATGTTTGGACATAAGCAGGTGGCTAAATTTGGGATAATCCCTGGACCATGAGTTTGGAGGGCAGTGGGGCCTGAGAAACATTTGTGAAACACGGCTCGAAACCAGACGTTAGCAGCTCACCCTGCGGATCCACTGGGGCTGCTGCGCATGAGATACCTGCTGTCCTGTCCGAAGGATCAAAACCCTCACGTGTGTCAGATGCCTCCCTGACAGAATGGGGGTAATCCGCCCGAATGAGCTCAGTAGGTGGTGCATCACCTTAAGAGGAAGATGTCACATCATCCTACTGGAAAAGATGGCTCTGCCTCACTTTAAGCCACTGAGAGGTTGTGAGGATATTTTGGCTAGAACTGACAACTGCATCGTATGAGCCTACATCAACAAACAGAATGGCATTTCATCCACTCTGCCGTTGCAGCCTGCAGAGAAGCTGTGATATCAGGCTTTAAAGAATCCCAACCTCCTCTGGGTATTTTACATCTCATGCCTACAGAAAGCAGAGATAGTTTGTCCTGAAGTGCACCCCTGCTGTGGCAGTGGAGACTGAACCCAAAAATTCAAAGATAGATCTGGACTCTGTTAGGCAAGGTGGAAGTGGATTTATTTACCTTCAGGCAAACACTTACTATTCCCTATACACCATGGTAGTTTACCCTTACCCTCTGTTTCTTCCCTTATTGCTTAATGAAACAAACATAAGAGGCTGATTGTCCTTCTGGTAGCTCTGGACATGATATGCAGAGATGACTTAGCTAATAATAGTGCCACCCACCTGGCCAATTTCCCGCCATTAAGGAGCAGTGTTGCAAGCAGAAACTAGTTTTAAAATGCCTCTCTTTTATTCTTTTAATGTACACAGAAAGGATGATGTGGAAGGTGAGAATTAGGGATGGATCAGATACTTTTAACTGTATCTTTATCTGTTCAACAAACAAAATAATCTAAAAATCAAACACCTCAAACAAAGAGAAGCATACTAGAACCATGCCCTTAAAAGCACCAAATACCCCGGACTTAGGATTCAAATTTGACCTCTGATCTTTTTCACACTTTGTTGTTGGATTACATTGTATATATTGATATAATGGGATTTATTTACGGAACATTTCAAAGTTGTACATATAGATGAGAGGGCCTGTTTGTAATCTCTGTCTTGTGTCTGTTATGTTTATTGAGCTATAGCTCTGGAGGCCAGAAAAAGATGTTGCACGCTTTGACCTGTACACACCTGTGGTGGCTGCTACGATACTTACTCTCAGTGTGTCACTGCACCTTGAAGAAGGCGCAAGTCAATACGCGTTGGTGTATTTTTTATGTTTCTAGCCCTATGAATTAAAAGCCTTATATACTTGCAAACCACCCTGAGTGCCCGGACCTGGATCTTTAATCCCAACAATTTTTGATTATAAGTTCCTTCCCTTGTTTTTTTTTTTTTTTGAAGTATTCCCTTTGTTGAGCACTGGTGGTTTAGGGGACATCAGACTACTGCCTCTCTGTTTTTTAAACAAAGTAATCTGTTACTATTTCTGTGTCTGAATGGGTGGGGTTTACAATGAAAGTGGGTGTTGCTTAACCTGAAAGAGGGCAGGGCCAAACAGAAGTTGTTAATTTAAGCCTAATAAACTTAAGAGAAAAACAGATCTTGAAGTATTTAAAAGAAGTATAAAGTAAAATGTGTGTGTGAGCGTGCGAGCAAGGAAGGGTGTTAGATCATTAATCTGGTTTTATTATTTCTTAAACTGACTGACGGAGTGACACAGGGTGATTTATGCACAGCCTCAGCTTTGCGACTGTGTTCTTGTTGAAATCATCTGAGTGAAGGTATTCTCCTGAGGCAGGAGTGAGCTGGAGAACATAACCAGTGTAAAAGAAGAGGCAAGAGAAGAATTGCAGCCTGTTCCTGGCAGCCACAATGCAGCCAGGCCTTAAAACGGAACTTCTCACCAAGCCGAAAAACATTATTTTTTCCCTATTGCTCCACAACATGCAGCATCACCGATTAGTGTGTAACAGGTAAAACTGCAAACACACAGAACATTTACATGCATAGTTAACTTAACTACGGTTAACTTGATTAGGCCATTTAATTGGACTATTGTCCCTGTCCCAGTAAACAAGCGTAGAGGGAGAATCGATTTATGGTCTCACCCTGCTACAGTAGACAGCCATTTGCCTTGTTCAGCTGGTTGCTATTGGACTTTCTTCATGTTAGCCAAACAAGCTACAAACAAGTTAGCATGCAGCCGTGGAATCAGCGCAAAACGGTGAAAATGTGGACAACTTTACGGTGCTGAACATTTCATATCGGTACAAATTCAATGCACACTACCCCTCGTGCTTACGGTATTCTTGTTTTCTTACTGGCTTTCTTCTACAAAGGTATGCTGTTCCAGTTCTGGGTCAAAGAACGCGGCGGGGACTATAGATCACGTGTAGATAGCTTAGGTCAGTCTGGGTCTGGTTGAGGTGTATACATGCAGGAGCAATTTGACCTCCAGCTGTGTTATCTCTATGTGTTAGCTCGACTTTGAAAAATTCCATTTAGTATGATTTCAGTTTGACTAACATGTTTACGTGCATTTTAAAAGTCCGGTTTTAGCCGGACCAACACGATAAATCGATTTTCTCTAACGTCACGTGAGTGACATCATGAGTGACGTCAAGGTCCTGAAGTACATCGCTCCAAGGAGTGAAGGGAATTGTGAAGTTAAACAGCAGGAGGTCAGTCAATGTATTTTCTGGGAATGTTAGGTCACTTTATTTAAATTCCGAGAAAGCTGCAATTTGTTCGAGATCCATATAGAACCAAATCAAAAGCAGTATATCCCTGTTCATTGTTAATCTGAGGAGTCTGACGTATGCTGAACATATATGTATGAGTTCACCTCTATTCGCTAAGAGCTTTGCAACAAAACAAGAATTTGTATGATTTACAATAAAAGGTCTTAAACTGGTGTTTTCTGTAACTTTTCCAGTCATTTAATCAAATTGCTTTCTTTTAACAGGAAACAAGAATGAACTATAGACAGATGAATTTCACAGAGCAGCTAATGTGATGCTTTATCTTTGATGCAAATGATTATACTGCCTTATGATTGCAAGATGTGGGTAATAATAATCACCATGTATGCAACACTGATTAACGATTGTGTTGAAGTGCAACGTTGTACAAAATTAGAAGTCCTCAAACAGAAATCAGAACTTACATTGTAAAACAACCTGAAAATGTGCCAATATTTAAATGAGGTCACATCACTCAGTACAGAGTGTAATCAGCACTGGTACTGATGATTTTTCTTTTCCAACAGTGCAACAGCCACTCCCAGACACTAGATGGCCACATCAGCACACTCAACCTCCCAGTGGAGCACCAAGAAATCTAGGGCAGGTAATCTGAAAATGGCCTTGCAAATTACTGGTTTATATAACAATCAATGCATTTAGCACCTAAGAGGATGGCCTGCAAATTTAATTTGATTAGACACAATGGCTGATATTTCATTTGGAGGCAGTAATGAAGTCAGCTGCCACAGGCAAATGTCTGAGTTTGCTAATGACTCGACAGGATCCCACGGTCTCCTAAATGTTTGAGACTCTGAGGGGCGCCAGATGTCTGAGGCTTCATCCCAAAACTGTCTGACCACCACCCCAAAAATATTGGCTGGTTTAAATGTAGAGGACACCAAGGCGTGTTTCTAACTCTATACTGAGTGGGGAGGTAAAAGTGCACAAACTATTGGAAAACAGTAACAAGAGAGATGATAGTCATGCTTAAGCTGCAGTTTATGGCTATAAAAAAGACGCGATTGGCGAGGGGTGTTCCACTTTGATTTCAGCTCGAAAATCTGCAGTGATGGTATTTCTCTCTGAGACAAACATTAACCACCCAAATGCCTGATGCAGCGTGTCTCCATCTGTGTGTCTTGATGAGGGATAAAACAAAAATACTGTACTTCATCTATTAGTTACAGGTTGTGTTTACCAATGGCAAAGGAGATAAGGCTTTAATGCAAAGCAAAATGTTTGGATAGCTATGGAGTCCTGCAAAATTGTGCAGCAAAAAAAGACTTAAAAGAGAGAAGAAAATTTAGTAATGCAAAGAGGATAGACAGATAGACAGACTGCTAGATAGACAGATAGATAGAGATAGATAGACAGATAGACAGATAGATAGATAGATAGATAGATAGATAGATGAATAGATAGATAGATGAATAGATAGATAGATACTAAGCTAGACTGTCAAAAAGTCAGACAAACCCAGAGGGAACGATTCAGAGCGAAGTCGAGTAGAAGTAGACAGACAGAGACAGAGTGTAAACTCTAATGAAGACCAGCTGTATCCTATAGACTGGGCCAAATGGAATCAATGGTGAGCTTGAGCAGTGCCTGATCACGGCCGTGTTAGTCATCATATCTGATCATATGCTGCAGAGTTCACCACACACACACACGCACACACACGCACACACATGCACACAAATGCACACCTACACATGCACACACACGCGCACACACGCACACACGCACACACGCACACACGCACACACTTCCTGCTTTAAATCATTCCAAGTGCTGCTGGGTCAGCCCTGGCTCTGTGTGGGGAGCCTTCCACATATTATTATGTTACATTCTGCAGCCGCAGTAGAGGAGTCGCAGGGATTGGATGCCGCCCTCACTCTGCCAGAAAAACCGTGGTCTCATCGACCATCTTGGTTTTCCAAAAATACGGGTTGCCAGGGAGACGCGGAGCCACAGGCAGAGCAGGGAGGGCTGAATGACACAGTTGGTTTTCAGTTCTGTGAGCTGATTATTGCTGGCTTTTTCCGACTGCCTGCCTCTTACAGTATAATCTACTTCATTGATGCTTCGAAACTTTTCTTTCACTACTGATGCATATCAGTTTGAAAGTTTGTCATAACCCTTCAGTAGATTCATTTAAAGAAAACATGCTGTTGAGTAATAAATCACCATTCTTATAACAAATAATTGTGTTGAAATGATTTAGTCATATATCATACTATAATGGAAGAAATCTAAGAGAGATCTACAAAGCAGGAAATGTTACAGTACAGTGACGTGCAGTTTAAAGCAAGAAAGGCAGTTTTTTTTTTAGCACATCACATGTAGCCGAAATTAGTAATAAGAAATAAGACATTTAGACAAATCTTTGCACATATCTTCTCACTGAAAAATTGGATGCTTGGATGCTCTCTGCCATGACTAAACTACGATAAACAAAGTGTTTGACTTCTGTGTTATCGAACTGAACCACTCCCGCTAGCCGCTAAATGGTTCATCAAAAAATTTGCTTCTGCAATTCTAAAGATGGCCCAAGTTGCCAGAATAGATCTTAGCAAAATTTGAGTTGAGCAGAAGGAGGGCGGAGCCAGGCTAGGGACTTTGATGAAACCGGATAATTGTTTTTGGAAAAAAATCTCTTTGATTACCAGCTCTGTTCTGCCTTAGCTCTGAGTGATTTTTGGTTTCCTAACGGACAGACAGCTTAAAGCAGAGGTAGGCAGTTGATTTGAAGCGTCAACAGGCAAAAATTCCATAATAACCTTTGAGCATATTGTAATTCAGGTGGTCTGACAGAAGACTTCTGTAACTGTCCTTGGCTTTAATTTCAGAGAGCACGTGCTACTATAGGCTGCTCTACGCTGCGCTTCTTAGCGACAGATGATGTTGTTATGAACTGACTGCCTGTTGAAACAAGTGACATGCCTGATGTTCTAAAACTGGCCTCTGGCGACTTGAGAAGCTGAGTTGCAGGCGACACCGTCAGCCAGCTTGAGTTGAGCTGAGACAAACAAGTTTACAACAACCAGTTTTCAACTTTCCCTTCAACTGTTTTGTCTTGTTGTGAATCTTTGTTGTAGACTGGCCTTACGACAACAGATGAAATAAAACACTAGCGTTTGCAAAAACAAGGAGGGGAGGGTGCAGCTGAGTTGCTTTCTTAGGAGTCTCGTGCTACAACTAGCTTGATTTCCAGACATGGCCCACCCCAGCTTTCACTCATTGCTAAAAGTAACTAGCCCTGTTAGCTATAAAAAAAGGCTGCAAGAATAGATGCTCAGTGGACGTCTGTTGGACTATAAAAGTCCTGTCTGTCCTGTGTTGTGACTTTCTTTTGATCATAAGCCAAGTTAGCGAATTTTAATTTTAAGAGGTTTACCTGGTGGCATTTTAGCCAGCCGTTAGTATGACATGAATAATGATGTTGTTCTGAGTAATGTGAAAACTTTGACTGCCACACAGCACAAAAGAAAAAACAAAACAAACAAAAACAAAAACGTGAGCACATGTTTACTTAAAGATATTTTCAGGACATAACATTATTAATATTCCTCCAATTTTTGTCTAAAATGAACTGACAAAAGTTTTTTTTATACCGCTAGTACAAACTGAGATATCTGCAAATTTAAGACTAGATTAAAATGTATGCATACACTGCAGCTGAAATTGGTCGTTCTGCGTGAAATGCATACAGTAGTGCATTGTGTACTAATGTGTCCAACATAATTCACTTGCCACATTTGGTGCAGCTGTAAATATGCTAATTCACCTCCATTTCATGGCTCTTTATAAAAACAAATAGGCTGTGGAGGACACTTCTGTACTAGTGCAGCAGCCTCCTCGCCTGTAAGGTCAGCATCCTTCTGTCAAAGTAAAATATTCTGCATTTATTGTACTTGCAGCAATGTGAGTTTAATTCTCAGTTCATACAGGATTCATGACAGGGGCCTGTAACTGCAGCTGAAATTATCCAGTATAGATGTGAGGTTGATAAGCAATGTCTGCAGTTCATTTAGAGTTCAGTCTGTTAATTCTGTTATCCATAATAACTATGATTTATATTGACTTTAACCTCCAATTGAAGATTTTCTGTACATCACAAAACCCTTTGAGTGTTCGCATCTCTTGGGACATAAAATTAGCTGATAAATGCTTTCAAATTCACATACAATTTTGTCAGAAAATGGAGGTGGTTCTTATAAATTACCCCTTTTCAACATGTCAGTCTCATCAAATATTATAAAGCCACTTATCTGCTGTTATTTCAGATTTGGGTGGCTGTGGGCATCAGATCATTCATGCAAAGTCTGGAGCAAGTGGGAATGCCCACAGCCTGTCAGTCACATGCACAAGTTGGACTTGTTCTTATTTCCGTATCGCAGGAAAGAAAACAAAGCTGCCCATAAAAGTAACCTGAGGTGAACTGAGCGCTGGAACTGAAATAAAGTTATAGGGATGCAAGTCATTTTCTCCACTTTTTTTTTTTTTTTTTTTGTATAAAATGCTCATTGTCTTGTTTTAAAGGTTGCAATAAAGTTTGTTCTTTCCGTTTCACACAACATGACGTGACGTTTGTGGTCAGCTTGAATTCTCATCAGGAGAAACAAGCTGAAGGAAAAAAGTATCCAGCAACCTGAAAGTTTGCATTTCACAGACATAAAGGAGTTTGGTTTCCATCCAGTTTCCAGTTGAGTATGCTAGAGGAAGCTAAAAGTAACAGCAAATGTACGTTCAAAGAGCAAAACATTACCTCCACTCCTGTGTTACGTGTCAGTTTTGGTGGCTCGTCGTTGACTGGTATGACAGTCAGGAAGATGGTGACAGGGAGGCTCCGGCGGTCGATCTCATAAGCTGAGGCAGTGAGTGTAAAACTGTCTTCCGTGCTCTCGGTGCTGTCATGCATGTAGTAGATGTGTCCAAGTTTTATCTGGAGAAGACAAAAAAGGATCCAAATGTCACTCAATTCTAAATCAGATCTGAATGGTAGGAAACATCATAAAATAGGCAGAGGCTGGGTGAGCCCAAAGGTGGAAAACATTTTTACAGTATGACTACACAGAAAGCACACTGCTCTCGAGGAACCATGAGGCCCTTTTGTCTCGCTTAACCAGGACAAACCTATTGATAGTGGAAGACATTTATTAATATATGATTTTCTCAAATAGCTGTTCTGATACTCCAATATATTTTAGGGCCCAACTGATGTATCGGCTTGCTGTCATTACCGGCTGATATAAGCCTATCGCAGATACGTCCATACCAGCATTTATGTTCTCTGATATGTACCACATTACAACAGTTTTTTAAGGCTGGAAAAATGCTTGTAGTAGTGATTTAAAGTGGTGGAATTATGTTGTTTGTCCAGCAGAGGGCGGTATGCTATTTAATTACTAATAAGTGAAGTAAAGTTTGTAAGATTCTCTGCCTCCAATAAATATCTTTGTCATAAGTATTTGATAACCACATTCAGCCGATAGTATAGAGTGTACACAAGCATCATTCTCCGTTCCCATCTTTATTTTGCTCCCAGGATCAGGTGAGGAAAACACTGCTGACATGTGCATATGTCCATATGTTATAGGGTGCCCTCAGTGATTTAGTAAAACAAAACGATCTGCACATGGTGTTTCATTTTGAAAACTGACAGGATTCGGTGCTGTGTCTGTGACTTTCTGTGTGCAGCTTGAGGTAGCTAGCCTCCCCCTCGCTTACTGCCGCTTAAACATTAGATTAATTGTTTTGAGCGTCACACAACCTCCGCGAATGGACTTGTTTCACTGTGTGTGTTTTGCAGCTCTTGTGAAACCTGCTTGTTTCATTTTTGGCTCAAAGACTGGAAATTTATAATAGAGAGCCTGGGTTACAAGTGGAGTTTGAAACGTGGGTGTTGACTAGACAGGGAGTATCTCACAAAAAGATGCTGCTGGTTGCATCATGGGAAAAGCTGGATCCAGGGTTTGGCCATGACTAATCTTAGAGACTAAAGGTCTAAATGTGTTAGCCTCTGCTGCTTCCTGAGCCTCCATTTATATCCTTACTTATCCCACATCATCTCCACACACTGTTCAAGAGGCTTATTCTTTAAAACAAAAGTCGGCTCACTCACATTGTTAATTTGCTTGATCTTTATAAGAAGAGGACATTTCAACAATGAGATACAAACATACATTTGATCTAAAAGCAATGTTACAACAATATATGATAACTTCACACAGGTCTTTATGTGCAGCACTTTCTAACTTTTTGAAAAAGTTTGATTTGACTCATTATTAAAAGAGTAGTTTGACATTTGGAGAAAGCCTTTTTTTTTCTAGTTTACAGTTAGATGAAAGTTAGTCTAAGTTACGGGAAATAGAAGTTGGTATAAGTCTCCTATTGGCTGATTGTTTCGGTTGGAAATTCCCCCTCCTTCCGCTATTACTTGGCAAGTATTTTGCAAAGGCACTGTTGCTGCATCCTGGGCTTAGCACTGTCCAACACAATTGTGACGGGTTTGAAGAAATACAAAAATGACAGGGCCCCCCCCCGCTCCAGAAAGGTAACAGGTTCAGCTAGACCTCTCTTTAGTGCTGATGCAGCGCTAATGTAATGTGTAGAGAGGTCTTGTTAAGCGGGACAAGATGAAACTTTGCCCAGGAACCGTTAGCCTAGCTTAGCATAAAAGCTAGTTTTTTGTCGCTTTTTGTTGGTTAAACAGAACCGATCTTGGTATTATGCTTTCAAGCTGCTGGTAGGTAGAGATTCAAACTCCCTCTTGCCTGTAGCCTCATATTTAACACAGAGGACAGCCCTATTTGTCTCTCCATCTGTCATCTTTCCATTATTTATTTTCAAAATGGTCAAACTTCCCCTTTAATAGTCTGTTTAAAGGTCTGTTTTAACCCGCAGAGACCTCTGTATAATCTCTGTGCAATATACACTAAATCGTCTGTTGTTCTAAGGAGATAATATATGTTTTCAAAGTTTTGAGATAAAAGCTATAATCAGATTTAAAAGTCTGGGAACAGCATGGAAACAAGGAGAATATTACTTGTGGGATGAAACCTTGAGGGAAACCAGATGCACGAAGGAATCAGTCACCCAGTGTCAAGTGAGCAAGATAGAAAACAGCACCTGCGGCCTGGCCAGTCGGCTCTTTTGCCTCTCTACATACAGAAGAGGAGCCTCAGTACCAAGCCTCTGTGTCTGTAGTCCCACCTGGAATCATATAAGCTGCCTATCTTACTTTTCCTCTGATACAGAAAGAGACCCTGGGACCTTGTCTGCAAGGAGAACATTTAGATATTGGTCTAGACCAAAGCCACTAAGCTGCTGTGATGAGAGGACCTGCTTCAGAGAGCAGGAAGTGCCAAATGGATCCCATATGACTGGCATCTCTCTGGAAAAACAACCCCCATCATCATCATTACTGATCGGGGAAAGTCAGCAAGACAATCAGTCTGCATGCCGGGAAAATAAACAGTGGGTGGTTGTTGGACATGTGGTTTTCAGATTTTCTCTGAGAAATGCAGGTGTCAATAATTAATAGTGACTGCATTATTTATATTTTTAGTTCTGACTTCTGTAAATTCTCAGGTGCTGCTTTTTACGATAAACCATAGGAGCTTGCTGACTTTTAAGTGAAAACACTTTGTACTTGTTAGAGATGAAGATACCTGTGTGAACTTTAATGAATTTCTACAGATAGAAGATCTAATTGAGACCTGACGGAGAGCTGAACCTGATTAAAGTAGAGGTGTGTTTGAGCAAAGTGTTTCAGATTTCCTACATTTTCTCATGTTTGACTCAACATAACAGATGTTATTGAGTGTGTGAATGACTTTACTGTTCAAAGAAGGAGTAAGTCATGGTTAGCAAAATGACAAACGCTCTCTGACTCAGATGGTTATGTGACACATATGGGCCATATGGCACTTAGAGTTACACGTTGTTCTTACATGTTGTGGGTCGTGTTCATGTAGATCTTCTGCATGATACGATTTCCGTTTTTCTCACCGTGCACCCCCATGTTACTCTACGCCGACATGACCTCAGTGATCCACTACAACTAATGACTGATCGTGGTGTTACAATACA
>JAPZDX010000022.1:23624298-23639889 GCA_029783625.1 Naso annulatus | reverse complement strand
CACACACACACACACACACACATTTTACAGCTAGATGCATAATTTGATTAGTTTTATAAAATAATAGATAAGTCACAAAACAATTTCAATAAATATATTTTATTCTATGCTTTGTAAACAATTCGACATCACCGTACCTATAGATAGTCATGCGTGTTTCGTTTTGCCGTCCTTCCATTCTGTCAGACTGTTTGTTTTTTTGCTGTTCTCAAGGTGTCTCCCACTGTCTGCTTGATTCCATGTAAATGCAGCGTAAGTGACACAGGTCCTGTGGCGGCTTCACCACAGGTTAATGTGTCAATCAGATATCCATCCATCCATCCACTATCTGTAACCACCGTGGCAGGGTTTTGTGGTGCTGGAGGTAATCCCAGCTGACATTTTGCTGGGGTGAGGTTCACCCTGGTCAAGTAGTTCATCACAGGGCTCACACACAGAGACAAACAACCATTCATGCTCACATTTACACCTACAGGCAGTTAAGAGTCACCAAATAACGTAACCTGAATGTCTTTGGACTGTGCAAGGAAGCCGGTGTATCTGGAGGGATCAATCAAACATTCACTGAGAACTATAAGAAGACATTCGGTGCAGGTTGGCCAACCCTCTTGCTCCTGCAACTCAGTCTCTTGCTTCATGCTACTCAAAAACATGATCCAAAACACTGTGCCAGCAAACGAGATAAGGAGGCAAATGGATCGTCAAAGTCTTGACACATTGTTTAATGTTAGTTACCATAATTCAAGATTCTATGAGTTTAAGCTCTTTAATAACCCTCTGATTTGAGTGTGATGTTTATTGTGTTGTCTTTTTCTTACATGCGTATGTGCGGGTGGGTGGGTGTCTTGTGGATTTTAATCACTGACCATGGATTACAATGCACCTACTATGAACACTTCATAAGCTAATCACAGCACACTTACTGCTCCTAAAAGCAAAAGATGTTGCTGCAACATGTTTTAAAACCTGCCTCTATGAACAGCAGTCTGTATAAGCAAATACTGCTAACTCCAGTGCTGTTGAACAGTGGAGAGCAGAGCCACAACTTTACATACCTTGACAAAGCTGCTTTATAAGGTCCCCTCCCCAGTGACTTTTCAGAAGTCACTGGGAACACTCTCTTACAGGCTTTATAGAGCCATTTCTCAGACCAGACTATGTCAGTGTGAAAGCAAACACATCATCATTTTAGTCCCCTTTCAAATCCCCATCTACCTCTGCATCCCCTTGACACACTCCAATGTTAGCCGGAGTGAAGAGGTACAATGCATTAAAAAACAGGCTTGTGGAGCCTCAGCGGGTGGCTGCCTCCCTGGCAATAATTAAAACTTTTCAGGCCCTCTCTCTGTAAAACTCGCACTTACACAACAGACAAGGGGTGGCGGCAGCAACAAGAAATTTTGACCTTTCCATGTGAAAGGAGAATGGCAATGTAATGTAATTTCTGCGTAAGTAAATGGACCTGGGAGAAAAGGAAAGGAAAAAAAAAAAAAACGTGGAGCGTGGAAAGGATGTGAAAGACTCAGTGTTGTCTGGGTTTGTGCTGTTAATGAGAAGAAAGGATCTGAAAGCCTGGATTTCTAAACAAGATGAATAGGTAAAGCTGACTTTCTTTGGAGGGATACAGAAAAAAGGAGCAGCCTTTTTTTTCTGTGGCAGAATTATTATGTTTAGGACTCCTGACTTTGCATCTGCTGCCATCCTCTGCCTCCATCATTAAAAGGTTATATGGGACTATCTCAAAGAACCATAACAGTGTTACTACATGTCATTGTATTTTGTCAACATCGACCACATAGGTTACATAAACCCCGTGCATTTTTCCCAAAATAACTTTATCTACGACTTTTTGTTTACATTTTGTCCATATTCCAAAAACATTACAGGATGTACCTGAACGCCTGTGTTAAAATCCGTCTTGATGCTAATATTTTACAGGGCATAGTAGGTTTTGCTGCATCAGTCCCTGGTTCCCCTCTCTCTCTCGCTCAGCAATTTTTGGCCTAATAAATGCAGACGTTCTCTCTAGAACTGTGAATTACCCGTACCTAGTAACTTTCAAGCCTCCTACAGTGTTTCTATACCGTTTCAACATGAATTGCAGTGAATAGAGTTTAAAAATGCAGTCAAGTATACGGTCGAATTTTAAATACAGTTTTTGTAGAGCATAGGGGCAACATCTGCTAATGGTGAGAAGTAAAAAAAATAGACTGGTATGATCCTTTAAGACCACAGAACATCCAGTCAAATCGCTGGAAATCATTATTACAGAAACTCCCACGAACTCGTCTTTTTCATCTGTACATTCTCTTGCACAACTGCCAGTGAAAATGTTTCCATCCAATGTTGGCTGCATTTCAGTTTCATGTCAACTTTGCTATACTACGTTTCAAGGCCGCAGCCAACAAAGAAATACTGTGCTACTTAGAGATCTACACAATGGGACATTCTTCGTCTTAAGGTAAACATCTCTCCCCAAACTTAATATTCCAGCCGCACAAGGCGTGTGACGAATTCACGGTTTGTTGGCTCATCACACCCGGCTAAAAAACTCGTTGGTCATTATGACTTTGGACTGATGATCTCACTCACCTAACAGCATTGTAAGACAAACACAGCCGTTAACAGAAGCATTGTAGTGACTCAGGGCTCTGCTGTAGTTTATGACTGGCTTATACAAAGTGTGCCTCTGTCAGCCTGACTGAGCTACGGAAGCCATCAACCGCCAAGGTCCCAGTGGGTGGGTCCTGTTAAAATAATCCCCCCGTGACATCAGAGGAGTGACTCCCCCTTCCACTATTTCAACCCATATCCCTCCTCACAACAAGTGACCCCCTCTACACTTACTCAAACACACACACACACACTTTCTTTTGCCAAATACTCATGTACTGCAAAAGAACGCTCTAACAGGTAATTGTTTATACATATACCCGTGACTTTCCCTGCTTCCCCTCAACTAGAGCAAGGCTGTTTATAGACTGAGATGAAGGACATTTTAACACACTGGTAATGAATTCCTGTGTGAAATCTCACCATGTGGAAAGTGAGTAGAACAGCGTGTCAAGGGAGAGGACAGGAAGGAAGAGAGTAGTGCCAAATAGCAATGGAAACCACATATATACTGTGAAACTTAACACTTAAAATAATACATTTCTTATCTTGCAGGATAGAAAATGTCATGCACTTCTGCACCTTCACTCCTGACTTATCCCTATAAATCTAATTAAAGGTCAGTGAAGGATTTTCAATATCTCAAAGTACTTTATTTAAAGAAAAAAAAAAAACGCTTAAAGGTGAAAGTACAAACGTAAAGCACCGATTGTAATGCATGACTGGCTAGAGTGCTCCAGCTTTGTTCTAACCCTAGCACTGATGGTTCAAGGTAATAGCAGGAGGAAATTAGACGGCAGTTAAGCACTGTACAGCCGCTTGAACCTCTAATAATTACAACGTAAACACTAAATGGGAGATCAAAATGGTTCTGTGTCCTTTTGCTTCGTCTACTGACTCGTATGGATCATTAAACAAAATTATTTTAATAATGTTCTTTTTAGTCTGAAGCCCTCAGTCTCTGAGAGTGTGGCTTTCTTTTAGGGTTTTTCCTCATTTTTCATGATCTGTACACTTTCTTTCCTTCTTTTTTATGTAATTTGCCCAGTTTTCAAAATGAGTCTTGCATATTAGTTGGCAGAAATTTTGGTTTGACCTAAAGCATTTAAGCTAATTAGTATTGCCTGTAGATTTAAAGGGCAGCTCTGAAAACTTTGTGTATTGCTCTGAGACTCATAGCAATTTGCATCCACAACATAGCTAAATACACTACAGTAAGTCCTGATGTTGTGCTATCAACTATTAGCACAGCAGTCATTGTTTCAAACAAAATAAATGTATAAGTATCAATGACAAAGATGTGGAGTGTACTAGAGGTATGGTTTTTGCTGTGACTCTAGTAAAATTCATTTTAAGTCATTCTAACAATTTAGCCATGTGAGCTGCAAAATGCCAAGGATAACACAATAAAGTCGAAGACATAACTTTGTGTAGATATGTGTGACCTGAGTTCTTCTCTCTCGTGTCAAACAAACTGAACTACAAACTGCAACTGCTGTCTGCATTGGGGCCAAGTTACAGCACAAACTAAAATGATTAAAATTTTAAGAAACATTCTTGTTCCCTTTCTTGTTGAGACTTGGATGAGAACATCTAACCACGCTCATGTCTGTGCAGTAGTTGTGGAGCTGAAGCATGAATATGATTAGCTTAGCTTTCAGTAGCATAAAGTCTGAAAACAAACAGTTAGGCGGTCTCTGTCAGTACTTTAAAACTGCATCTACTAACATCTGTAAAGCTCACTGTCAGAGCCGGCCGAGGCATAAACGAACTAAGTGCCTGCTAAGGTCCCCGTGTTCAGCAGGGGGGCCCCCAAGAGTGTCTGATTTTATTTTTTTTGTTTGACGATATAATTAATATATTATGTGAATGGTATCATGCAAAAGACCTACACCACGTTCAGTATGCCACTTTGTACTGCATCACTTTGAATACTAAAGTGAAGATCAACACCAGACCACTCTTGAAACTGAATTTGCTACCATTTAAGATCTAAAACCATAGACAGGTAAAAACATGCCAGGCTAATGCTGGTGTGATGTAAGAAACACAGATACAACTGTGCACAATTAGGGGAAGGTGCTGACTTTGCCAAATAGTAGTTGAGAGACTGCCTGCTCTTCGAGTTTTATGTCCACTACTTAGTCAGAGTCCCCCTGTGGTTGAAAATCTAGCCGCAACACTAGGTGCTCACTGCTAGTTTAACAAGTATATTTATAAGAACAGTTAATAAAATACATTAACAAAATTTACAGTAGGTGTGCGAATGACCAATAGACAATAGTCAGTCGTATCGGCGGAGGAAAGGGGGCCCCCTATAAGGGCGAGGGCTGGCCCTGCTCATTATTGCAATGTTGTATCAACTGTTAAATCTTTACACTGCAGAAATGTAAACAGCAGTATTTGTACATGGAGTTACTTGCTCTTTCTTGGAAAACATCAGTACAAGCTAAACTTATTACCTTTAGGTCCAGGTTCATATTTGGCGCACAGTCATGGAAGTCTCAACTTATTCTTGGCAAGAACGTAATGAGTGTATGTCAGAAATGATGTAAGCAGCTCCACTCCAATTCCTGGTACTTCACTTAATGTCAGCACACCAAACTTTCAGTTATTTTTATGGATTTTAATGTTACCATCACACATACGACTGGAAGACCTACATCATTGCACACCATTAATGGCATCTGAGGCATCATCAGACAGCGTCACAGTTTTAAGTGTGAGTAAGAAGAGAGCACTTGACATCACTTTGGTTTGGTCTAGTAATTTTCCACCATCACATATTTTGGGAGTAGCCTATCAAGAAGGTATGTCTGCATATTTGCTTTCAGGCTGATCTCTTCCAGGTCAGCCTCGTTCACCGTTTACGCTTTTTTCTGACATATCAATAGGTCCATTTAGCCTCCGCTCAGAGTGCCCTCATGACTGCAGTTATGAGTATGAGTGCAGGCATCAGTCACTCCACCACTAATTATCAGCATGACATTGGCTTTTCAGTGGGTCGGAAAACACTTTGCTGAGTAGCAGCTCAATGTCATAAATCAGTCCACTTAAATGTCAGAACAGGGGGAGATTTAGGACCTGAACCTTGAGAGACCTCACTCAGCTGGGGTCCTTTGCAGGGGAACATTTGATAGAGATGGGGTTTAAGTTGGAGTTGTCTTCAGTCAGGGCTCCATATGTTTTCCAGACAAATCTCATAAATTAACCAACTTTCCCTTTCTTTTCTTTCTGTCTCTGTCAATTTTTGTATTTATCTCTCCTAAGAGACTAATTCATCAAACATGCCAGACTTTGGTAGATTTCACGGTAACCTCACCGCAAAGTAGTGCTAATATGATACCTACCTTTTGCTACCAATATTACAACAATACTTTTTTGTGCTTTACTTTGAAATTTCTCTGAGAAACTTTCAATTTGAATTGATTGTAGCAGCACATGTGGTCAAAAGCAGTAGCCTGCTGCTTACTGTTGTAAAGATCTTGTCTAGTGTGAGCATTTGTTTTAAAGAGAGTGAAAGAAACACGACACTTATTTGCACAAAACCAGTTCGGCCATAAACACAAAATATTGAGATCATCCATAGAAAATATCCTCCTGCTTCCAACCATAGATGGTAAAAAAAAGAGGGATCGATCATGCTCGTAAACAACAAATCATTTCTTCCGGTCTGTGTGCCGTAAAGCATTTTGTAGCGTTTTTGCTGACTGAGCGGGCAAAGGCATTGTAAAAGACAGGGTAATAATCTCCAGTCTCCTTGCCGATGGTCTCATTTGTGATGTAGATAAAATGTGAGGCATCGGTATAAAATTTAGACAGTTAAAAGGTCCTCCTTGGAACTAAAAAAAGAATTATTATTTAATCAATGTATTGGTAAGTTGAGGTTGGCTTCTCTTATCCATATGTCATAGTGTGTTTGAGCAAGATCTTACTGGGCCTGCACCACATTTCACTCCACAGAAATGCTCAATTTCACGAAAGTGCTAAGTCTGGACCCCCATCAGTTTCACTGCTCCACAGTTTTCCATGACCAAATTTGATAGTGAGGCCTGTCTATAAATGAGGCCCCCAGTCTCTTGCTCTCCAATAAGGGAAACTGTGATACAGAAGCTGCAGTGTGTTGGGGCCTCCCAAAGCCCATATCCGGCTTTAACCTGGGTCTGCAAAGTCAGTGTGTGCTTGAGATCAGAGTGTCACATTAGCCCCATAATGAGAACCAGCTGAAGGCACACACCGCTAGACTGACCCTCTCCGGCTCAGACTGACCCCCCCTCACCCTACTCACCCCACGTGCCACCTCACCCTCCTCCCCAAACTCTGGAGATACCACTCTCTCACTAAACTCTGCTGAATTTAGGCCCAGATAAATGCCTTATCCAGATGTTTGCTCTCAAACCCTTCCATCAACTGGCGCTACTCTAAACCATTCCATTGCACACGCCCAAAGACACAAGTACATGGTGCAGACATAAACACCCACACTCACCCATGTACAAGCTAGTGGCCATGAACACGCACACATACACACTCTCTCCATCATGAGTTACGCTCCTCATAACCGAACAGTCATTCCTCTGCAGCCTGCTGGCTGAGTCAGCCCGCCGTCTCCCGCCATTCACACAACTGTTTTCCACCAGGCTACCGTTGAAGAGGCCCACCCTGCTCCACCCAGCCCATCCAGCCACTTTTCTCTCTACAACAGCTCAACTCTCATTTAGGGGAAGTGAGGGGAGTTCTCCCCACCTTCCCCCACCACCTCTCTTTCCCGCCCTTCTATCCTGCTCTCACTATTTCTCGACCAACCACTTTCATCCCAAAATAAACAGCCTACAACACAGAAAGCCCGGGAACACTGTGAAACAACTTTTAACAGCTCTCCAATGTTCCAGCTCCAACTTATACATTCATTTAATTTTTCCACAACTTGTACTGTTCAGTTTTATTGTTCCAATATTTTTATGGTTCCAGTGGAAAATTGTGGTTGGTTGATGGGGAGAACTGGGATTTCTGTTGGGGGAATTGAAAGTGATGCAGGCTCCTTTCTCTCTTCTAACATGTTTTTGAGCTGATACAAGCAGACTAGACTCTATGTAATTTTGAGTTAAGTTAGTTTATTTGTGTTACGTGACATGTAAATTATCACATACAAATATAAAGGTAGACTCAAACCAAAACAGTCAAAACAGTATGATTATTTATAAAGGTCACTAAATGGCACAAGTGGGGATTTGGTCCAATGTGAAAATGTGTGCTTTGTTTATGTAACATTTCTTTAAACAGAGTAGATTCACTGAGTGTGAACGCCTTTTTCCAGGAACGCCCTGCTCCACACAACTACACACACCCACCCACACACACACACACACCTGGAAGCTGACAATGCAACTGGAGGTAAGTTCCTTGTTAAATAGCTCCTCAGCAGTGTAATGAGGAGGGAACAACGCTGCTCTTTACCTTTTTCCTCTCTTAGGTTTAGTCAGCTGATCTGAGCCAGATCAAACCAGCAAGCTTCAGGTCGCATGCAGGATTCTTTTTTTCCCCTGAAAACAAATTGTACTGTCTGCCTTGTAAAGTCATTCCTGCCTATATGGCATTCAAGGGCTTTCACGTAGAATACAAATGTAACGTGAACACTGCTTTTGTTGGGCCTGAAGGCTCATGCCACATCTGTGGTAATGGTTTAAACATGTGTTGACAAAGCTGCTCCAGGGGGACACAAACTGTACGACTGCCAAATCATTTACTGACAGCGGCCACTCTGCACCACAGTGTGCCTTAGGGGGACGTCGTGGCAACATGCGTCCTGTAACACAAGCCACTGTTTACTGTACATAACTCACACCCTTCGGCGGCTGTGTGGCAACAGTGGAAGTCCAGCTGTGTAATCGATGATGGCTGCATCAACCTTCACCTTGCTGATGAAGAAAAAGAAGCTTTTTTCTTTACAGCGGTTGCTCAGTGTTCAAAAAAAGATTTAGCAGTTACGGATAAATTCATATAATAATATATTGGCTCTTTGAAGATTCACCAAGAAAGTTTACTCTAAATACCTCAGTCATCAGCACTTACTTCACCCAGAAGCAATTTAATCACTGACAGTATAGGTTTTACAAAATTATCCATCTCTGCCATGAAAGAGAGGATTAAAGCAGGGTGGGAAGTTTCCTTCAATTGGCTGCTTCTGACATTCCCCCTAAAATCCAGAGATGTTATTTGAGACAGAAACATGTAGATGCTGAGTAACAAGGAACTTACTCTTAGACAAGTTCTAGGGCTTGACCGGTAAAGCGGTTCGCCGATATTTTTGGCCAATATTGATCTATCATGGGTGGATATTGGTATCGGGTGGCATATGAGTTCTCCGATGTGCTGATATTAAAACTTCTTTTTTAAGGTTGAGAAAATGCTTGTACTAAAAAGGTAATGCATCCTTTAATTTTTGGAAAAGTTAGGCTATAATGTAACGATGCGTGCATGCATGTGTCATAGGTGCATTCTGGCACCTCTTTAATTAGCACTATACCACTGATATCAAGCAACTTGGGTTTACTACAAATATGTCTAAATTGCAATCACATTCCACAAAGCCGTAACGATTAAAAAACTTTCTCATGTTAGCTCAGTAATTGCCCCAGCTGTGCAAAGCCAAGGTGTGCAATTTCAACTTTTCAGCTCAAGGTGCAGTTGCACCGCTCGTCAACGTTGTTCTTGGTTGAAGCAGCCAGTTGTATCCACAGGAGGTGGGCTTTACAACTTAACAGTCCTACCCATTTGTTGCCAGCAGAACAGAAGTAGAAAAAACAGGATAACTGTAGAACATGGACAAAAAGTTAAGACTGGCTGTATTTTCCTACAGATGCTCTTCCAAGGTGTTTTGGGAGCGACCACGCCTGGTGTGATGCTTCTTAGTGTGATCGGCCCTTTAGACCTGCGTCTGCGTCTGCGCCCAGATTCACAAAAATAGAGCCCATGGTAGAAAGGCTCAAGCATTTTAGCAAACAGCCAGTGCTGCCTTTTCTGTGAAGATAGTCTCAGTTTTATGTATAAAAGTCCTGAGAGAAAGAGGAACTTGTGACAAGGGTCATGCATCTGATTTGAAGCCACACTGCCATGAGTTCATGCGCATCATAGCTTGCCGAACCTTAGGGATGCCTCAAAGACAAAAAGCACAAAAAAAACTCACAGACAAAATGTTCAGAGAGAAAGAAATGTGATGAAAAAGCCACAGAGAAACTTGGAGGCACGCTTCTGGGAGGCTGAAAAAACTCTTCAGAAATACAAAGTGGGAGTCCATTAAAAACTGAGAGCTACATCACAGGGCCTTTCTCTTCTTTGCTGTTCCTGTAAGTTGGCACAGAACTTCAGCAGATAGATGGAAGAGATCCTTATTACATCCAATTTGCATTTAGATGATAACAAGCAGCAAGGAGTTTGAATGAGCTGTTGTTCTGACAACTTCTACGTGGATCCAACCGCGGTAATTACGAGTAATGCACCTCATTGCCTCTGACTGATGACAGTGTTATTCCTTCATTTCATGTGAAAGTTGTTGTTCATAATGTTCCTTTGTTTAACCCCCCAAATGTGCATGGCTAATTTCACTAAATGCTCATCACTGTGCTTGAAACGACCAGATGCATCGCAGCAGACTGTGGAGGAATCAAACTCCCAGCCGTACTGCACCACCCGCCTGTATTATGACAGCAGATCAGCACACTTATTGTTGGTGGTTGACTGCTTCTCAACTGCAGGACTGATCTATGGAGGCTGTGTCCTCAAAGTGAGTCTACTGTACTGCGGTCGAATATCAGCTACAAGGACTAATCGCCTGTGACAGCTGAATGTAGCCTTCAGGTACGCTTACAAGCTGTGAAGCATACACAATCTGAAAAGATCAAGTGCTGCTTTGGTTATAATGTACAGGAGAGAAGGAGTCATGAACATGCTGCACCTTCTGCATGTTTACAGTTCAAAGTGATATTGATCTCGAGTTATTAAAGGAGTCCAGGACCTCTGGATGTTAAAGTGCTGCTCATTATCTGCATTGAAAACATTAGGTAAGGTGCAGTCGGAGCACTTCAAAGACTTAAATGACATGAAACTTTGAGAATATCAGGTATAGTCAAAGGCGCTGTACGAGCAACATGGAGGGCTTATGTGTGACTACACAAAAGAAGAACTATCAATTTGTCTAAAATCGGTCCCTAAAGCTGCAGGATGTTCTTTGATGAAAAGTGACATTAAGACTAAGACATTAAGATCCCCTCCAGTGAGGGTCAAGTTTTCACCTTGTTAACATGTCCACATGCTGTTTTCATATTTCCACAAGCATATCTTGAGCGAAACAAGCCTGAACATTCTCACCACTGACAGTCTTACGAACACAAATTCAAACAGCCGGGGTTTCATACGTCACATACTTGAAGAACCATTCTCATCATTCCCCAGATTTTGGTTGCAAAGTCGCAAAAAGAGAAATTGAGAGCCTTCATATATTACCAAGACCTGAAATTCCAAGAAGCAAGCTGCTGCCTGCAGAAGCCTTTTTCTATGGCGCTGTTTTGTTTACAGCAAACGTTTATCAGAACAGTTTGTCTGATAGTGAAGCTGCAGAGGGTTTGTGTGAGTTGAAGATGTAGTGGCGTGAGCAGAGATGAAGACGGGGACAACGTAGAATTGTGTGTAATATTTCAAGGCAAAGGTGTAGAGTGACATCAAAGCCAATTTGAGGCATGGAGGAATTTATTTCATGGAAAATCTTCTAAATATGGAATTCTGATGAACAGAAATATGTTTTTAGGGTTTAACTGGCACCTGGAGTGAAACAAACTTTTGAGGTAAATTAACTGTTTCTACTCAAAACCTGACAAATATTTTTGTTAGCAACAACATTTTCCATATGCCATTAATCTCTGACCAACCGGTAGGCTGTCGAAACGTCATGCTAACGTAAACAAGAGATGCTCATTATTTTTTGTGCTGCAGTGGATACCCATTTAGTTTAAGATATGAGTCAAAAAACAGGAACATGTGAAGATGGTTATGTGCCTCAGGGGTTGCGATGCTGTCCATGAATATTTAAAATAGCAAATAAATAAAATGAGCATTATGCAAAGAAAACTCATATGAGGCCTCTGCACTGATCTTTAACTTATCTGCCTTCAGTGGACACGATTTGACAGTTAACACAATCCCTTTTCAGCAATCTGAGGCTTGTGTATGAGTAGGCTGCTTCATTAATAAACTACAAAAGCATGCCTTAGAATTCCCCTGCTCTTTGATTTTTGATCCCATTTTCTTCTTGTGTACATTCTGTTGGAACGTATCTCCCAGTCCCAGTCTGCTGTGTCTCGTGAGCCTTTCATCCATCACCAGGTAGACAAATGTTTATTCTTGCCACAGCACAATTACATGTACTGATGGAAGTGCCACACATGGGTGAGTAATCTGATGGTATAGGCATGCCATGGGCACAGATGGCTTGGACAGATTTTGTGCATAATTCCCACATCGCTACACATAGTCTTACATACAACGCTGACAGCTCCTCGGTTATATTTAGATTTATGTTCATCTCAGGGAGGAATTAGATGGCTTTTTGCCCACTTCGGTTGGTGAATATTGACAAGGCTGTCAGACTTTGATGAATCCAAGGGTAGGAGGGGTGCAACGTTGAAACACTGCGTCACTAAGAGAGAAATCATCAACAGGGCCGAGTAACAGAGCACCCCAGCAAGAGGGAAAGTGAGGAATGTGTTTTTTATGCACTGCTAAAGGCAAAAGCCCTGCAAGTCACTGTCTCCACTGAAGACTCAAACAAAGCCCATGACTAAAATCAATGCTTGCCTTCACAGCTGAAGCTGAAATAAGATCAAAACCTAATAGAGGTAGCATTGTTAACGACGTGGTGGAGAAAAAAAACCCTGAGGGTTTAAATACCCATCCAGACAGCTGATAATTCTAAGTATTGATGGTATGGAAGGTTTCAGGGCCCTGAGACACAACAGTTGTCTGCCTGTCTGTCTGTGCATTGATGACTATCACCCTTTTTCGTTTTGGTGATGTCCCTTGTTGGTGGTTTTTGGACCAATTCATGTTGATTCATTGGTGGGGATCGATCACTCTGATTGGCTGTTTCCCTACGAAAATACTGTCCCGCTGCGAGTGTTTTGTCCTGGATAACTGGAAAGACATTTACTAAACAAGAAAGAGACAAGTTTTTTAAAATCAGAAGATTAATTTCATTTTCTCCACACAAGTTCTTTGCCTTTTTAGTATCCATCATTTCACTGAGGTGCAAGTTCTCATTATTTGTCTCCTCCACCTCTTTCTTTCTTCTCCCAAAACCAGACGACCAGGGGCTAAAAATGACGGTGTCTTATACAACTATTTATCAGACATATTCTCGATTAGGAGTATTACAAGAAGCTGTAATTAGTGGCCAAGAGCGGTGGGAAAAATAGTTTGCACATGCTGCTTTATCATAAGAACAGTTTGCAGATCCACATTCCAAGTTTCTTGTTTGTTTTGTTTTGTTTTTTAATGACATCAGGCAGTAGATTTGCAGAAGAAGCAATATGAGAGTCAGTGAAGTGTGACATTTCAGTAAGTATTCAATTTTTATATGCACGTCAAGTCATAAAACACAGTGTATTAGTATCAAGCACGCACAGAATGCACCTTGTTTTAAAATATGTAAATTCATTTAAGAGTCTACTTCTGTGCTTCTGCTCCCTGTGGATTAGTGAAAGTATGTCATGATGGTGCTGTTACAGATAATCGTTCTGTCTGGAGAAAAATATTCTGCCCTTCAACTTCTTTCTTCACCATTTTCCTTCTAATGTTTTATGAACATGTGCTCAACATGCTGTCGTTTGGCGCCCTGACCAAACATCTTGTTTCACAGACTTGCAGGTCAGTTCTACAGTACTGTAAAAAATGTGATATAACATTTTTGTTTAAAGCTGAAGACTTTAAATGTTCAGAGTGCACAAATGGAAGCAAAGGCGCTTTCAGCTTACTGTACAGACATTAGTTTGGTATGCAGAAATCATTAAGTTACATACTTCATATACCAACTGCTCTGTGATCACATTATGTGAAAGGACGCCAGGAATATTGAGTGAGGCCAAGATTTAATGTCATTAAAATAAACGTCTTATGTACTGATTTTCTCAGTGCTACTTAGAAAGACCTTTATAATTTGCTGCTGAGATTCAATGAAGAAAAAAAAAAAACACCATTTCTGAAACCTTTGTAGCAAGTTAATGAGGACTAATCTCAAGGCTGGATGGCTTCAGTAGTTTCTTACTTTCTAGTTTGTGTCAATTAAGCAGCAAATTGTCAAAATGTAGATTTTAAGATGATATCAGGATGTACAAAAGGTATGTTCGCAGCTGGTGTTGACAGGTCTTTTAGGAATCAGCAACAACCAAAATAGCCGAGCTTAGGATTTGCCAAAGTTCCTTTATCACAAAATCAGAATTTTTATTCATTGATTCTCTGTAACCTCTTATTGTTTGCAGGGCTGCAGCGAATCCCAGCTGACATTGAAGGGCGGGGTTAAAGTCACTATTTCATCACAGGGCTGACATATAGAGACAAACAACCATTCACACTCACATTCACACCTACAAGTGACCTACGGGCAGTTTAGTGTCACCAATTTATGTAACCAGCCTGTCTTTAGACTGTGGAAAGAAGCTGAGATACAGGGGACACAGTGGGGAACACAGGGAGAACATGCAAAACATGCAAACTCCACACAGAAAGGACAGGTTTAAAACCAGTACCTTCGTGCTGTGAGGCGAATATGCTTATCACAGTGCCTCCCAAATCTGAATCTTACAACAAAGAAATAAAATTTGTAGTGAGTGATTAAAAGCTCTAAATTATGGAAGGCATCATAAACTTTACACTGTGTTTTCGTCACACGGCAGAGACACGTGACAGGTGTTTGTTCCTCTGAGTTACCCGAGCCACATCAGTTCAATAAGAAAATGATATTGTAATGAAAAGTGACACCTTGCCTCAGGTAGCTTTAAGCAACATGCAGATTTCACAACCATTCACTGTAATCAGTGCCTATTGATGTGCGACTTCTGAACTTCCTCAACTCATTCATTATCACAGTGTGTGTATTAAGCAATGATCACAAAATAAGAGTGAATGTAAAATAAACTAAATGCCTTTAAATTCCCCGATCAGACACAGAGGAGCACTTCAATCTGTGTTATATGACCTTGATCATCCAAAAGTCAGAAAAAAAGGTGATAATCCCTTTTTAAAGTCAGATTTTTTAGGCTTATAAAGCTTCAGGCGGCTTTGTCTGTTATCTTGCCCTTTTTTTGAACTCCTGCTGAAATCCTTCATGCACACCTGTGTTTTGGGGCGTCATTTGTAATTTATTAGTCATTAGCCATAAAACTATTTGACCCTTTTCCAAAAAGGGAATTATCCATGCATCATGTCGTGTCTGGCTCATCTGGGATGGAGGAAGAGCATGTGAACATTAAACTTTTCCATCTTGTTTCTGATGACACTGCCATTCCTGTAAAACATGGGAAAAAATGGCAAAGAGGCCTCTTACAGTAAAAACAAACCAGCTGCAGATGTGTACAGTGGTGCTTACCTGCTAAGTAAGCAAACCTTGCAGAATGTCAATATATGTGAGAAGTGATGCACCACATGATCTCAACATGCATATATTTCATCTCATACCTCACAGAAAGATCAAATTCCCTGCCAGTGGATATGATAATCATAAATCTGAGGATTAGCTTTCCATGTATTTCACAGATCTGGTTGATCTGTCAGGCTGGCAACAGGCTTCCTGTAAAAAGTCTCGGGTGTCTCACAGCGAGTCTCAGATATCAGACAGGAAAATGATAAAAACCCACTTGCTCTATCTTATGAAATACATCCAACATTTATAAACTTTGATAAATGCAGAAATTAGATTAAAAAAAAAAAGAT
>JAPZDX010000022.1:23528009-23544228 GCA_029783625.1 Naso annulatus | reverse complement strand
GGCTATACTTCCTTTTCATTGCGCTATGTCCACATTCGTAACTTTCTCTGGTCTGGACAGCGTCCAGTAGCTGTGCTACACGGTGCTCTCAAGCTATCGTTACTTAAAAATTGGTTGCGCTTCTGCATCGCTCTTTACAGTAACTTATCCCAAGCAGGTCCTGAGTCAGCCAAAACATCACAACACAGGCAGAGGGCGGTGTGTCTCCATACACAGTCACCACCACACATATGCAGAGGCCCAGAAGTGATGACTAAGCAGCATTGCTTTTGTATATGTCTATATTTTATTTTTTAGAAAAATCCTACCGACTTTACTTTTAAATTAAGTGGAAAATAAGCCTATTTATGTATAAATCATTTTTGATACAAGCACGACATTACCAAATCAATTCATGAAAAAAAATGTACTGGAACCAGCTGTGATGTGCCCCGATATGCCTGTACCAACTTAATCTAAAGATGGCTCACCCAGTCAAATCCTCAGAAGTATAAATTTACAGTAAAGACACTACTCCTTTGTTAACAAGCTACACCTTTAAGCTCTTGTTTTTTTACTGTTAAAAGTACTTCTAACCAACCTGAACACTGCACCACTAACTCGCCGAACCATGGGGTGTTCCGTTGCTTCGAGATCCGTCATTGACAGATTTGGTATATCTGTACCTTAACCCCACCTGAGCACGCTTGAGCTACCTGATCTATGGAGTGCGACCTGTATTTTCAAACATTAAAACGTCATTCTTCTTGCAATAAAAAATTTTAATTGTTCTCTGGTATCTGCTATCTAAAAGACAGAAGCAGATTTTCCACTGCTCTTTTTCTGCACTTTGTGTGCTGTTGTCTAACTGAATTTAACATGAATCCTCCACAAACAATCACAGCAATGTTGGCCAGTAGTGTAAGTTAGCAATGAGGGGCCCCAGTGCAGGCTATTATGACAGGCCCTTACACTCACACTTACATATGGACACAAAATTAGGGGTATAAAAAGTATCAACCATGTGTTGGATTTTAAAGTTGGAATGTGTTACCTTGACTATTGTATTTGCAAAGTGCAGAGGTCAAAAAGAAAGTTATCAGAAGCATGGATATGTTGTGACAGTCAAAATTCTGACAGCTGTCCATTTCACTGTGGTGCTGAAATGACACAGACCTTTCGGGTATTTTAAGTACAATAACCTCACTAATCACAGCAACCGCATTCCTCTTTCACATACAGGCAAGATATTACAGAAAAACGGGCTGAAGAGAGCTGCAGTACTTAGCAACAAACAACAGCGTGTCCCAAAAACTGGCCAGCTACAGCGACGCGCACACAGTTGATCCACGAAAACACACAGACACAATGAAACAGGTGCTCGGCGGCCACCTGACTCTGAAATAATAACAACCTTTCAAACAGGGGCACGGCAGCCCATCAGATACACCAAATCCCCTTGTAAAGACATTAATTTACTAGTAGCCTGGAACTTAACCCAACATTAAAATAAAATAATACATGTATGAGTTAAAAATACATATAAGCCTTCTCTTAAAATTTAGTGTAACGCTTTGATTATTGAGATCAACGTTAGCTAACTTTCTCTTTCTAAGGTTACCTGCTGCATGTGTGTTTACACACATCTGCAGAGAAACAGCATAAATGTTGGTGCATGCTGAACTGATTTACTGCTGCTAGGAGGGGGCTTGTCCCTGGGCTGGCAAGCGTTTGTAAAAAATCCATCCATATCGATGCTCTGTCTGTGCTCGTGCACGAGCATCCTTACAGAGCTGAAGCCCTCCTCTCTCAACCGTGCCAAAGCGTGCCGTGCTTGGGCACAGGACGGAGCACTCACACTAGTCAAACAAACTGGACTTTGGGGGTCCAATGTGCGCAAGCACAGTGCAGACTGCCTAATGTGAGTGTGCCCTAAGATGCCCATTTCATTGTCCATCTTCGGAATATTGTGGTGTCACTATGGCACAACACAGAAACATCTGCCATGGCATAATTACGTAGCCTAGCACAGCAGATGTCTTCTCTTAAGTCCTTTTAAATTTTCCTTTCTCATTTCCTTGAACTCATGACGTTTTCCACCGGGCTTAAGGAAAAACAGTTAGGTGGTGACTACTGGACTGCAGTCTTACTCAAGCAAGCTTTTCTTCTTTTTAAGTGGTTGTCTTTAATTTGCAAAAGCTTTCATTATCCTGTCGTTTACTTCCCTTTCATCTATATTAAGCTAAAATGTAAAGTGATCAATAGTCGTATTCTGAGGATTACTTGCAGATCGGAGTATATGGATGGATCTTAATAGCTTGCATGTTGTCAGTCAATATCAATTTTTTGTTCCCAGTGCTTTCAGTGTAATTTGAGTTTTGGCTCATCACACAGACTTCCTGCAGTGAAATGGAGAATTTAAACTCTCCAATATATCCAGCTCTCCAATAAAGGCCTCACGCCTGGGAGCGTATCATTTAGATTGACAACAGAGGCAGAAGCAATTGAAGTGAACTTGAGTCTACCCCCTGCCCTATAAATAATATTTAATCCCTCTTTGGAAGGGAGAATCGGTAATGAGTCCCAGAGCTTTTTTCATGCATCACATTGCCTTCAGCTACAGCTGACACCAATAGGATATAAACCAGACGGCTTTCTGTGGCCTACAATGGTGAAATACGACAGCATTTGAGATTGGATCAATCAAAAAAAAAAAGTTGAAGTCTGGTTACATCAGGATATTGAGATGTACAGTCTCTTGTCTGAAATGTGAAAGAATGTGGAGAAGAAAGTGTGGGAAACATCAAAAATCCTCTTCCTTTGGGGCATTATTAAAAACCTAAAAGGTATTAGTTCAGATATTTGAACTTTCAGATAGAAGAAATCGTACTTAAATATGACAAAGACTTTTTGGACAGAAATTCAATAAGAGAAGGAAACGTCAGCCTGTGGAAAGTTGTACTGTTGAATTCTGATGCCATTGAAGGCACTGAAGACTACCCTTGTTTTTAGAGAGCACTCAACTGTTTGTTGATGCATTCCCTGCATATTTATGTCTATGTTTTTTCTCATTTCAGTGTCTGCATAAAAACCCAACATGCTGAGCTCAATGCCTTAAATGATATTGCTCCTACAAAACAGCTGTCTGATTTGAACCAGAGAGTCCAGACATTAAAATCCTGTTCATTAATCTGTTCCGCAACTAAATCAGAATATTTTTGTTTAATCACTCAGAATGGTGTGTATATAGCGGCATTATTCTGCTTATAGCCTCCAGGAACAGACGGTCAATCCAGGCCAGCAACATGCTTATCTGTTTTCCAGCCATAAAAAACATATTGCCAGGCTTAATATACGATCTCGTTTGCTACAAAGTGAGCGTAATATTACCTAAATGGTAAGTAAATAGATTCCGTGGGGAGTAATAGCTGTCAGCAGTCTGATCCATTAAAGAAGTGCACAGAGAGACCATGAAGAGAAGATGAATGAATCTTATCACAGAGTACTGATGCCTGGTCAGCAGGAAAATGAAAAAATAGTCAGACTGGGCCGCACCTGCACAAGCACTCAGCCCTGTTTGTGCATTTCACCAGGTTATCAGCAGAAGCTGCAGAGTACAACTCTGATTAATTCAACCTCAAAATAAATACATGTAGGTTTAATCCTTAGCATGCTCACCATTTTCCCAGGAGGTTTTTTTTTTTTTTTTCCCCCAAAGAAGTCAAACTCCACAAATGTAGCTGTCTTATGTCAAGATTTTACAACAAAGGCTGCTAAGAACAACCTTAATAACATATTTTTAGGTAGTGACAACTGTCACTGGAACTGCTATTCCAGTGCTAGAGGAAAATACAACCTAAAGCTTTTTGTGAAATTGATTTTCCTTCAAACTACCATATTAAAAAAAAACATATTTTGCCTTCACTTCTGAGTTACATTGTTTGAGGCATGCCGCTCACATCAGAGTGTAAAAGCTCATGCTCTCGTGTGTTTTTTAAAAATGTTATTGCTATCAGGCTTGATCTCTCCACCTTTACGCATCCACCCACATCTAAATGTAATATATTCCCACATTTCCTCTAGGGATTTGAGGTAGTTCTGTTGGATATCAGTTGCTGAAGTAGCTGTGGACATAGTTAAATAAAAACACCTCCAACAAAAAAGTAAGTAACATAATTTCTTCAAGAAATAAAAACTGGAATGCACATCTTAGACTGTGAAATGTAATATCATAAGAATACCTGAGGTGGATGTTTCCTTGAAAATGCCTTGTGAGCCTAGACTGTGTATTTAAAAGCAGTATCACTCTTTGATTCTGTTTTGACGCCATGAGTTTGGCTTTGTGGCTGTCGCCATCTTGTTTTCTAAGCCAAACGTGACCCCATCTGGATGAGATGGTGGAGCTGGGGAGGATTCACATTGTTAAAAATGACATGTGCAATGCCCAGCAGAAAGTTAGTGACTGCTGTCACTCAAAGGAGGTCATGCACTTAAATATGCATATTAAACCAGTAATATAATTTTAACCTGTCAGTTGTATGACAAGGGCTGATGCCAGGTATGTCTCACCCCCAGAACCCCTGGTTTTGTGTCGAAATCTGTTTCCCCGTCAAAATCTGTTTTGCCCCTAGACCCACCTGATCACGACGGGAAAACAGAATTTGACACAACACTGACTGTGTAAACTGGCAAAAAGAAAAGCCTGTGAAAGCGGGGACTAAGTTAATGCTAATGCTAGCACAGGTCAATGGATTTCTCAATAGCCACTATCAAACTCTGATTAAAAACTCCACAGTGCAACCAAAGTAAGTCTAATAAAACGACAGTCTATGGAGGAGAATTCGAGTGTTCATAGCTTAATTTAAGTAGTCAAACCACGGCTGAATTTGATCAAGTTTTGGCTCTGGTTACAGTTGGGATACTCACATGCAGCTCCTATGGTATGTCATTACAAAGTTACAGCTCCATCCAAGCCTCCTGGTCTGGTGTGCATAGTACAACACTTTTGGTTGTTCATGTAAATTGGCTCGGTTTCTATTCTCTTGTCTAATTATTTGATTAGTAACAGCTATGTTGCCAGCGTTGCATTTTAGTGAACCAACCAAGTAAGAGAGCGGGCTGTAGAGCTGCTTGCAGCTAAAAAACTACGTGAATTCACACCATAATATCCAGCCTTCATTCTTCCAAGGTAAAAATGTTAATAGGCTGCACCTTCCCAACGCAATTAGAGGCTGCACCCAGCCAACATGATATGATTGGCTAAAACCATCAACATTTCCTGCCCTAAATACTGTAACATTTCTCACGCGATTTGATTGGTTAAAAACTTTAACATTTTCTACCTGACCTGCCAAACGTAATGCGATTGGTTAAAAACACACAGACACATGGAAAGTGTAATCACTGTGTCTCGCCAACCCACCTCTGGTCCTTCGGGGGGTAAAGACAAAAATTCACTCATGGCCCAGTTGTAAAGAACAATTACAATTTTTGTACCTGAATGTAAACATTAATTTTTTTTGCAGTAAAGTTAAGTACATTAATATGAGTTTATGGAGACTGTTTTGTTTATAGATACAGCCTCCAGTGGCCATTTGAGGAACTGCAGTTTTTGCAGGTGAAGGTTACAGCTGTTGTCGAGGAAGACAGAAGTCTGTCTTGTTCTGTTTCCTTTTTAATTTCACTGCGGTTCAGCCAGTCTAAGATTGAACTGGCCACCGACTGTCTAATCAATAAAATGCTTCTTTTTTTATATGAAGGATTTGTTCCCATATTAAAGATTAAGTCTCTACTTCTGTGTTTCCCGGTGTTTTCTCATTAGATGAGGCTACAGTAAAGGTCAGAAGACATTCACATATTGAAATGACATTATACTTTGCTCCCACGAGCTGATTTAAATCCGAGCTTTATGGAGCCAAAAATGCTTTTAAATAAGCTTCATGTTTGTCATGCTATTGCTAAGTCACTGAATATTAAAGTGCATCTTTACACCCACAGAAACCGTTTTATGAAACTATGTTCCCTCCTTTTGTGGAGATCAGTAGCTTTTAATTTATGTTAGCAGTTACCAGAGATTTCAGACTATGAAAAACATTGTACCAATATGTGTAAATTCCTGCCAGCAGACATTAAGGGTGTCCAGGTGCGCAGTGTGCTGACGCCCCTCTGAGAAACCAAACCTTCATTATTTATAAGGCCACAAAATGAAGCTGCGAGTGGGGGGTCAGTCAGCCGTGAAGCTGGCAGGAGGTGATGTTGCTTCCTTGTTTGCCAGGGACGCAGGTTGGAGCACTGGGCATGTGCTGCTAATAGCTGCACGAGCGGAAGATGAGAGAGACATGGGATTCAATTCCACCAACTGTGCGTGACAGGCCAAATATAGTCTATCGGATGGAGTTGTTAATTTCAAGATGGCACGCCATTCTTTATCCCTCCCACCCCACAAGTCCCCAGAATCAACCATTTCAGGTCCCACATAATCTTTAATCGTGCCCACTCATTTTCTCGCCCTACATTCTTTCTCCTCTTTCTGTCTCTACACTATTGTAATGGCTTAGAGCCGGATCCAGCCTTGATTCTTCTTCTCCTATTCAAGGCATTTTCTTTGCTTTCATGAGCAATTTTCCATTATCCGTGGTCTAGCCTTATAGGCTCAATAAATGCCATTTGACTTCCCTTCCTCTGATGGTGAAAAATGGGAAAAGGAAAGCTGTTTTCGATAATCCTGCAAATTTGATGATTCAGTTGATTTTCATCTTGTCGTTCTGGCAGTGAAAGTGCATTGTTCATGAACTCTATATCTTCTCATCTAATAATGCATATCAATAGATGCCCATGCAAAACTTTTAAGGGAGAGTCAGCAGCATTTTTTCGTGCCATTTGTAAATACAACATTCAAATTGGGCCTATAACTGCTTACCCACTGGTGGAAGAGGGAGGCAGAGACAAAAAAATCTTCACTCCGTGTTTCTTTTATTGCTCTCATCAGTCAAGTAAAATGTGCAGTTGTGCCTTGGTGGTTTGTTGGGAAAAAAAAAAAGATTAAAATGAAAATAAATAAATAAATAAATGCAAGAACTTTTAAACAATCGTAATAAAACTTAGGTCAAACAAACATATGAAAACGACCAATACTAGGCCCTTGCCTACAGGGCTCTAGCACTTGTTGCCCCTCACGGCCCAAGTTGCACTCTCGTGAGAAGCCTCTGCTCCCTGGCTTTAAAGTGGAAGCCCTACCTATAAGACAAACCACACTTAGTTAAATAAATAAACCAAAAGATATCACATAAACACACAAAACCATTTCAGCAGACATAAACACACAGATTCAAGCAATGCTACTCAGAAATATCATAATTTCTACACTCATTTAGGGCATATGAAGAGAATTTCCACAGACCCAATACTTACTTGTACGTACACAGCAAGCTATGAAGGAATTTTCCATTGTTTTTACCGTACAAGCTGATAATTTAGCAAGCTAGCACAAGCTAACTGCCAGTGTTTGGCACCTACCTGTCCAACAGACTTCACGTCGCTCTTCATCCCCAGTCTCTCCTTCAGTGTTTGAAGTGGGTGAGGGCCAAACCAAGATTCACTCTTGTTATGGAATGAGCTTTATCCGCTTGCCGTTTCACCTCACTAGGGCTTGATTTCCTTTTCTCCACTGCTACGCCCACATCTGTAATTTTCTCCGGTCTAAATGGCATCCAGTTGCTTTGATTTATCCACTCTCAACCTCACCTGCGCACTCTCATTTGCTGAGCCAGTCATTAAACAATGATGCACTCACAATCCTTTGACTGGCCGACGCGATCCTACTGAAAGCAAACCATCACTAAGAGGTCATATGTCAAAGACATGAATAAACTGAAAAACACCGTCAGGACAAAAAACATTTCCTGCTCTTGAAGCTCCTTCACTCGTACTTTGTACATCATGAATGGACCTTGTTGAGGGTCAGAATCTCCTTGTTAGAATTAAGTAGTGAAACAAAAAACTTTAAATCAGTCTGACAAGATCATGTATTTTGCTTTTATTGTTTATGTAATTTATTCTTCTTGATAATCAGCCTGTATCACATAACCTTGGTGCCTTTAGTGGATGCAGTCAGTTTTTGTTAAAGTTGTGTGACGCTGCTGTCGTCAGAACGCCACTGATCTCTACTCTCTTTAACAAGGTCACAGTCATTTTCATACTATTACATTCTACACTAAGATTAATTTGAAGGTGTCAAACATTTTACATGCACGGGCTCTTTGAGACAAAATTGAAAAGAACAAAATGGAAGTGCTTACATGCTACTTCGACCTCCACAGCTTAGATTTAATGTCAGTGTCACCTTTTTATTTTATTTGTGATGGGGTTGTGATGTGCTCTCCCAGAGAGCGTTTATATTTAAAGACATCATACACATCTCAAATCTAGGGTTGGGAATCGAAAATTGGTTTCTAATTCTTCAGTCAATCAGAATTGTACGTCTCCAACTTTATCAGTTCCAATTATCAGTGTCTGCATCTTTTTCTGTTAGCTTGTAAAAACAAACAAACAACCCACGGCTGTGTCATGACATCATTACCTCGCATCTGAAAGTAAGTAGGATCATTGCTGTTACTGGGCAAATGCTGCTATTCAAAAGAAGAATAGTATGTTTTATCACTTTTGTTATTTTCCAAGCTATGTCCCTTTAATTAATAGACAATTTCTTTGTAACATGTCAAAATGTTCGGTAGAAACTTTACAGCGTTTGGAAAGTTCAGATAATAAAAATGCTTCGACAATGAAAACCTGTGTAGGCCTACTTTGTACCACACAGAAAACCGATCAGGAATGATGAAGGAATGAATAGTTTAAAGATAAAGAATTGGACCGATAAGCAAAATTGTTAACGGCATTGATATTAATAAAGTCTCATCGATTCCTTTCCCTAATCATAACATTTTAGAAGAGCAAGAACAGAGTTCCACATGGCAGCTTATAAAGAAAACATGTTTTTGGAGAGTTTCTTGGAGATGGTTTGCCTGCAGTAATGAAGCCATAATGTGAGCACTGCTGCATACCGAGATTGAAAGCGACGTGCCAAGCTGTAGTGAGAAAAGATGATCCTGAGCACTTTTTCTTTTTTTTTACATCCTCTCTGTTTCCTTTTGTCCTCAATCTCTCGTCTCATCATCCTCCTTGTCCTGATGTTCTCTTTTCCTGATGCACTTTCCTACCTCCATCTTCCTTCACAACTTCTAAATTCAATCCTCACTGTCTCACCCGCTCTCGTCCTCTCTCTCTCTCTCTCTCTCTCTCACTCTTCCTTTTCAGCCGTCAGTGTGGGAGTAAAAAGGATTAGTCCAACCAAGAGAGGGAGCAAAGCACTAAATGACGGTATTGAATTCTGGCAAAGTAAATTCGGGCCTCTCACACCAAGTGAGAAGTTAAGTCTCAGGCGGTGCTGCTTCTGGCACATCTAACATGATCACAGCTAATAATTTATTTCAGAATGACAGCTTTATTATCAAAAGCCTGCTGCTATTCAGACTCTGTGCATTTAAGCCACAAAAAAAGAGAATGAACAAATGTATTTTAAAGTACTCATTACAAATATACGTACATAACTTTTATGTTGTACATTTATTCAGCACATTTTTATTATAATATTACGACAGTTACTGTTTTCAGTGGGTTATAGTGAGGACAGGAGATACTGTAAAGGTAGTTTAAGAAAGACTTTAAAAAGCACATTGAATCTTACTAAAATCAATGATATGAGCACATTTGTTTTAAAATTATTATTAAGTATTAATTTCAATCCATTTATTGTTACTTAACCTGCTTCTTTATAAAGCTGCAGTAGGCAATTTTAGTTATAGACTAAGCAAAACACGAGCTAGGTGAAGGGTGGGGCGGGGCTTCAGAGCAAAAACGGGGGTGGTGGGTGCAGCTGAGTTGCTTCTCTCATGCTACAGCTAGCTTGATTTCAATATGCTGCCTACCTCAGCTTTAAGGATCAAGCATCACTTTGCCATTCATTTTTTTCAGCATGTGGTATTATTAGCTGCATAATCAACTCTTAGCTTTGTATATGCACATAAAGATCAAATATAACTATAAAAAACCCACAGAACTCCTTAAAACTCAGTAATCCAGCCAGAGGAAAAGAGTAAGAAGCCAAGTCTATAAATCCTATAAATCTTGGGAAAAACAAAGCATGGGCAGCCACTTATTGAGTTGGCCCCTTTAGGATCCTTCAGCTAGTTTGAATTTGCCAGGAGAGTTCGGCTCTGTCAGTAATATCAGCCTGCTGGGGCGAATGACAGTCAACGGTCTGAACTCAGAGCCAGCAGTCTGGCTGTATGAGGTTATGTGCCCAGGTACGACAGGCGTGTAATGAAATTCCTCTCCTCTTTACACCAGCATCACTGTCTGTGCTCTGTCGCCTTAGTGGTAGAGAGACATTGCAGTAGCTGCTAAGTTGCTAGTTAGTTGCTCAACCATAACAGTATCTCACACATTGCCATGTTTTACCAGAATTATAATCTAAACTGTCTATATTTTAGTAAAGCATATTTTTCTTGCTGGCAAATATTCAAAGTTATATTTCACCACAAAACTATTTATTTTCTGTGTATCAGTTACTCACCCTTAGATGTCTTGAACTGAAAAATACATTTTTTTCTTTCCAATGTTATTTCACAGTAAACAGATTTTTTTTCCTAAAATGCGAGCCACTCACTTTAGCTGCTTTTGCTGGTTGTCTATGGAGAAACAGTTTCAAAACACCAAAACCATCTAAAAACTAAAGCTTTACGTGGTGTAATCCAAGTCTTCTGTATCATGTCGTAGGCTCGATACTGACAGACAAATACAAAGCACTGTTATTTGGGCTAAAAAGTTACTAAATCCAAAAAACATCTGGTATATGGCTCTCTGCTGTGTGCTCACTAAGCAGTTCTTCAGCTTGAATGATGTATTCTGCCTTCCTTTTTCGGAAGTATTGAGCGTACGACACGATAAGGAGGCCTGGATTGTACCACAAGAAGCTTTAGAGATTTTTGGATGGACATTTTTTAAATGGTTTTGACATTTTGAAACTGTATTTCCTTGAACAGCAAAAACAGCTAAAGTGAGAGTGAAAAAAAATCAGTTTACTGTGGAATAACCATGGAAGGAAAAAAAAAAGACATCTAAGGGTGAGTACTTGATACTCAAAAAGTAGTTTTGTGATGAAATATTGCTTTGAATGAGGCTGAATATTATATTGGACAACAAAGAGGACATGCTAATACACTGAAAACACTCTCTGTATGTTCGTACAGTCTTGTTCTGGCTTGAGAACTCTGTTTTCCATGATAAGCAAGATATGAGGTTTGCTCAGTATTTTGGACAATAGTGTGGTTTTGCAACCAAAAGCATAAACTTTTTTTCCCCCCCTGCTGCTGTGGTAATGTGATTTTTTTAGTTACTAACAGAAACAGAAAACACTGCACAGGACAAAGCAAACATCTTGAAGCAAAAATGTGCCCCTCGTGTTTTGCAAAAGTAATTGTGGAAATACAAATTCCCTAAGCAACTCACTAGTTCTATCAAATGATAGACAAAAAAAAAAAAAAAACAATTAAAACACACACACGCACACACACACAAAGTTGTAATCCCTCCACTCAGTTTATAATAAAGAGAAACACACTCAAACACACAGTCAAACAGGACACAGACAGCCAACTGCTGGTGTTTACCTTCTGGAGACACACAATTAAATGAGCAGGGAAACACCAACATCCCTCCAACCTCTCAGCAGGCTGACTGTCTCGAGCTGAGTCAGAACATCACAGGTGCAGCCAATGACTCCCATTAGCAAGGCTGAGTGAAACTTGTGACCTCGATCTTAGGATCCCTCTGGAGGTAACATTATGGTCAACTTGTTAGCAAACAGTTGCGAGCAGAAACGTCAAAACATTAGCATTAAATTGGAATTTTGTTTCTGGCCAAGTGCTGAATATAAATCCAATATTCACTCCCCCTTAAGTTCTGGTTTTGGTCTTCACCAACTCTAGAGGGAAATATTTGGCTAATTAGCTGCCAAAAGCTGCTCTCTGTTCACCAGCAAATAACTTTGTCTGCTGTTTGCTGCCACCAACATAGCACACAGTGGTTTCTTAAGCCTTTCCTCTTGAAAACAACTGCCTGTTGCTGGAAATGACAGTGATGAGCAGTTGTAATGAGTAAACCAAAAGAGTACATTTTTGAGCTGTAAAAAATAATAAGCTCAATGGGGCTAAAACAGTCAACTGAGAAGAATCTGGTGATAATTTTCTGTGTGGTTATGACTATAAGCAACCACACTGCAAATTATAAGTGAAGCTGCACTGAGTTTCTGGGTGACAAATATCTGAAAACATTCTTTAAACATCCACAAGCTTAAGTAGCTTTGTGCAGATTATTTTGTGCTGTCAGTTGTGATTTGTGGATGATTTATTGACAGATTGTGGAGGACTGACTTTTGTCACATAGGATATGCCAGAGCAAAACCAGGAAAGAAACTACCTAATTGTAAATCACGAGTGTAACCTGCTCAAAATGACAGATGGTGGGACAATTGAAGGAACATCTGCAGACAAAAATGAGATTTTAATGAAGAAGCCACAATGACTGCAGAGTCCAGACATGAGAAAAGGCAGCAGTGAGCATTAGACTTTACTGCGCACATGAAGCACATCTTATTGTGTTACCAACATGTTTTACCCAAACCATTTACATTAGCAGTTCTTGTACTTCTTACAGCCTTAGCTAATATAACTGTGACAGTCCAAGTCAGCCAGTCTGCAGTATGTTGTGGGTCTTACTGTGTCTTAGTAAACTGATGAAATGTTCAGATATTTGGCCTCCTGAACAGCACATTTCTGCTTCTTGTTTAGATTTTTGTTTTAACATGGGTGTTCTCTGGCCTCTTAGCATTTTGGCGACATAGAGTGCAAACTGGTCGAAGAGTAACAGTTTAAAATAGATTAATTCCGATGTGGAAAATTTGAAAAAAAGAAAAAAAAACTTTAAAGAATGTATTAATTAGGCCTATGCCCAGAGAAATTTCAAACTCCATGGAGCTGTCCCCTTGATGCTTCAACTCTCCCATCTGCGGTTTGCCCATGGCAACATCAGAAAAAGCACTCAATGTGATGCATGTCAAATTCACGCTTAATGAGTTTTGGCCTTGTGTCAGATCCTGATTTAAAGTCACACAGTATGTTCTTCATAAAAGCATAAAATACAAACAATTAATAGAAAACATCCTGGAGCGGGGAACAGATGGGTTACATAACCCCGTGTTTGCAAGGGGGAGTTTTTAAGCAATCTCTATTTAGCTCCACCAATAATGATTAGCGGGATGTGGATATTTTTAAATGGTAAATGGTAATTAATTCCATGCTATAGCTCTGGCATACAAGATTAGATTCCGTTCCATAGCTTCAGCATACAGGAATGAAACCCAAACCATTTAGGGACTGAACCATTTAGACTTGCAGTCCCTGCACAGCGTCCTCTTTGCACTGAGCATGAGCTGATTCTTTTCACGACAATTCTAACTTGTCTTATTAAAATGTGTCTTGAAAGGTTCCCAGACTGCATAAATAAAATGTGCTTGCACGCATGTTTCTCCTTCCGTTCCAGTGACTTACTTAACAAAGCATCTTTGTGTGTGACTGTAGTTTTCTGCAGAGGATACTACAGAAACTAACTGGTGCCACATTGCGCCTCGCTGCTCCAGGAACAAGGGGAGGAAGGGAGGTGAGGCTGTGAACAGCTTGCAAGAGGCAGTGCAGCTTGCGGGGGTAAAAAGTAAGATCTGTGGCTGTAACTGCGTTTACATTAAAATATGTCTTAAATTTTAACTGAATTTTTTAGAAAACCAGCAGCTGTAGTGTTTCCATCCGCTACTGTTACACAAATCATAGGAGCTACTTTACCAAGATAACCAGTAGGTGGTGCAAAACATCCAGTCAGGTGTCAGAAGAAGGTACAACGTGATGACATGAGTAAAGAGTGCAACTAAACAAATGGAAATGAAGGACGACTGAAAGGACGAAGGATCTATGTGCATTACACTTATTTGCATTCACAGAAGCACTTATCGACACGTCAACTTTTCTACCTTACTAAAGCATAAGAATTGTTGTGTGATACTTTAAAATGTTTTCAAATTTCCTGTATTTTTATGCACCAATCCAAAATGCACATAAAAGTAGGCTGATGGGTACCCACTGTGTGGCAGAGGATTGCTGGTGGACGGTACATTGTGGGTGATTGCAGAGGTTCCTCACTGAGTGTTTCTACTGCCAGGAATGTGCACCAAATGGAAAGCAAAGAAGCAGCCATTTGAGCTTTTACATAATTTATTGATTGTGATATTTTTGCTCTAAGCTTGGGGGAAAAAACCCCCCCAGCAATTAGCTGCTTTCTTTATCAATCAGTGTGTACTCCTTTCCTTCCCGACTGCTCCGTGTACAGTATTCCCTCAGTGATGAATCACGCTTGTGTGGTGTGCAATGCTTCTGTGCTCACTTGCAGATGTTGCTGGAGCTACAGAGAGCAATGTGATGTATTTACATTAAACACAGAAACTTCTGCCTTATAGAGTAATGATGTAGGCCTACACTGTATTGATATTCGTATGGATGAGTTCAGATATAAAAGGACGAAAAGATAAAGAAAAACGTCTTCTTTAACTCCAAACTATGGCATTACAAAGACTTCCCTGCTTTTACTTTTGCGGTGTGTGTGTGTGCAGTGTGTGCAAACTCTTGTGTGCATTGTTCATCAGGTGCATGCTCCTCGGTGCAATTACCTCTCGCTCGTTAAGGCTCAGTGTGATATCTGTGTAACGACGTGCCTCACATTCTCATGTCTTTCACACTGTCACCATTATGAGATTCGATCTCCTCATGTTGACAGAAAACCTGCCATCCTGCCTCACATCTGAGGAGGGAGAAAACATTTGGAAATGGCGCAGGCAGTGTCAACATGTCTGCTTGACTGCCTCTGTGGATGTATTGTTTTCATTATTTCACTGCGGCTTAAAAATGCAATCTGGAATTCATTTGGCCATTTAAGGTTTAGCTGTATTCAAATTTGACTTTGGCTGAATAATAGGCTTATGAGGATTTTATTTAAAATCATAATGTGATGGCACTGCAATAAATGTCAACACACTGTTAGACACCAAATGTGTGTCATATTAAACCTTTTACGTGCTTGTGCAACCCAGAAAAACCTGAATGGAGAAATAATTTTAAACGCTATGTAAACTCAACCTCCAACCTCACAATGACAATGGGACATCCATCCATCCATTATCTGTAATCGCTTATCCTTGCGCTTATCCTTGGCAGGGTCATGGGGGTGCTGGAGTCAATCCCAGCACCGGACGAGGGCAGGAGTACATTTTGATTAGAATGCCGAGTCAAAACGAACAAAGGGAACTATTTTATGACCATGATCATAATCAGAATACCTGGATGTTCTAAATGGTATTTGATGATCTCATTTTGCTAGAAAATACTACCCACTGAATTTATCATAATGACGTGTCTCATAAGAGGGAAAGAGCACCGCAGAAACAGTATTTTCATTCACAGAGCCCCAACATATCACTCATGAGTATTTTTCAAAGGGGCTCTTTGCCATTTTTAGCCATGCTACAGGTGTGACTATAGGAACGGCTAAACTGTCTTAATCTCTTAACATATATCTGCATATGGATGCAGAATCTACAGACAGAAAACAAGATTTTGAAATTGGAAGCATTTTGGTTTCTGTTAGTAGTCTGAGTAGTTTTGACCAATTATCTCTGAGCGAGCATTGGTTGCATGCAGGTAAACAGTCATTTGCAAAGTAAAAGAGGCAGAACACCCTGACCAAAATGGTATTAACTTCTGATGATGATTTTGTTTTTTTAAGGGCCTTTGTTAATTTATCAGCATGTATAAGAAAATATCTTTTTAGATCTTAGCCAAAATGTCACCTTGAACTAAAACAGGTTGACCAGTGCATGAGAATCTTCGCCAAGATATCAGTTATCTCATATCTATTATCTAGATGCTATTATGAAAGCCCCTAGACATTGGTTGTTGCTCTGAGAAGTTGTTGTCAGACAACAGCAGAAGAATTAAAAATACCTTTTTAATGGCATGGCCTATACTTTGGAGGAAACGCACACAATGTCAGTGATGATGATTCTGTTTCATTCAGTCACGCC
>JAPZDX010000022.1:23489994-23505051 GCA_029783625.1 Naso annulatus | reverse complement strand
AAAATGATGAAAATTTGAAAAGATTGCATGAGTTTCAATGGAGCACAGCCCTGTAGTTGTCAGACCTCAGTCAGAGCCGGCAAATGATACACTCTGATTGGCCCGTCTGCGTTTGAGGGCAGCGCTTACGGAAGGGTCAATGTCCCGGGAGTTCGGACACCTTTTATTAGTTCGGGGAAGGAGGTATACCAAGTTGGAAGCGGGTTGAGGGGAGTTAATTAGTTTCTTGTACAATGTAAAAATTTATGTAAATTATTTATGGATATGTATTCATTGGGTTTTGGTGTGTATATATTTATTGATAGCATAAATATATTTTGGAAATGGTTATAGGTAAATATTTATTGTATAATTATGTGGGTGAGTTTACTGGTTTAGTCAGTCTGTGGATGATGGTTGATGGTGCTTCTGAAATTGGTGCTCTAAAAATAAACAAAATCACTTGCTGTACTTCATCTCTGCTTCACGGTCTACTCATTGTTCACCCTGGCTGTTTGGACAAGTTGACACCCAAAAAGTTGTGATTGTGAATTAATTTGAATTTTTTTGTCCTCATCAAAAAAAAAAAAAAAAGTTTACCTCTGTCTAAGATGGTCAAAAGCTTGAGAGCCAGTAGTACAATAATGTTGGTACCACGTGGTGTCTCTGTGTCTCAGGTGATCAAGATTCTCCACGGTGATAGTTTTAAGTTGTCTGTAGGGCCATCAAAGGGTTTTTGATGGACATTGCTAATGAGATGTTTGGAAGATGGAAAACATATTGGAGACTGAGAGCTGTTGAGAAGATTTAAATGATTAAAAAAAAAAACAACAGCAGCAAAAACTTAACAAGTGGAAAATGCTCATTATCCTAATAAAGAAAATTCTGTGTTGTTCTGGAGTTGAGAAGTGGCTATGAGCTTCAGTAATCTAATCGTAGACATGGACTTTATAAAGGCTGTGGATAGTTTTGCATGGAAACTGGAGGGAAAAAAAAAGCTCCTGTTACTACTGTCCAATGAGGATTGAACCATTTGTCTCAAGCTTTGTCGACCTCTTTTACATATTTGTAGCATTTTATTGGTGACAGCTAAAGCACACACTGGCTTTTCATGGGAACTGAATCATTGCACTAATAATTTTTGCAGGGGAACCAAAGTTTCAGTCACCACAGTTGTCTTAAATATTTGAGTTTTTGAACTAACATAAAATATATTTTGGAGAAGCAGCAAAATATTTAATACATGCAAATGTTATGAATATAATAAATCAGGTCTTGGCTTGTGTCAGAAGTCAGACGGTAAGAATTTTATGCTTTTTTAAATTTATTTTTTACATTATTTATGTGGGGAGAAGTCTTTGATTTAACCTGTGCTGTCTGTTGATGTTTTGAGTCACTCGCTGCTCATTTCTAACTTTATGTAGAGTGAACTTTATGCATGTGTGTCGGTGTTATCACCGCCACTCGCCCATGAGTCATTAAAGCTCTCCAGAGCTAACAACTGTCTATCAAAGAAGAGTTGATAAAAAATAAAGTTTTGGAATTTGGAATTGTAGGAGGAGTGAAACAAATTTACCTCAATGCAGCATTTTATTGGTTTCTAAAAAGCTGCTTTATTTCTAAATACTTAGACTGTCACTGATTATGCTATCATGACATTGTGGCAATGAGTTTTCCATCCTCCTGCTGGGCACACATCCATTATTGTTTGTAAATCGGAAACCTGTGTAAAAAGCCCCATGAGGAAATTCACGGAAATTCTGCAGCACAACAGGCACTGTCGCAGCTCCGGAGGTGCTATTTGGCTCTCTGACCAGGCCTAATCTGATTTAACTCCGCCTGTTCCTTACGTTCGGTGTGTCTGCCACCGGAGCCTGTCGAGAACACGAATCACACTGGGCAAGAAACAAGTCAAGCCACTGACACGACACCATCTGTACATGCAGGTAGCAATCTGTGCTGTTCCTTTCCTGTCCTGGCCTGGAATCTGTGTCTCCATAACACGGCTTATTGATTCAAATCTGCTCTGGTTTCTGAAGAAGGCAAAACCGCAGGAGGTCAGCCATCTTGTTTCTTTCTAAAAATTGCAAAGGGACGTGCCAGGAAGAGGAGAATGTGAAAATGCAATTATTGCAAAGATGCAAATTTTTGGAGTAACAATACATAGGCTACAGTATGCAGTACTATTACTCCAAGCTGCACTATTACTTTTATTAGGGATTCATTTATAAACTGTAAGAAAATAGTTTAGAAAATGTAGTCTGTGAATGCTCATTTGCCCAGGTCAAAGTTATCTGGGCAATTGAATTGGAAGCAACTGGACTTAGTAATATGTTCGTGAAAGAAAATAGAAAATGCTAGAAAATGTTCATGACAATTCTCGTATTGAAATGAAATCCCAAAGATATTCAGTCATATCTGGCACTCAGAAGAATGCCTGCAAAGTTCTCATGCAAGAAACTTGAACCAGTTAAGTTTAAGTAGCTAGTTTGTGGCTGAAAGAATTGCTCAAATTACTGTTTCATTGCAACAAATGTGACCAGAATTTCGGTCAGTAGATTGATGATTTCCATTCTATATTGTGCAATCACATTATGGTAAAAGTATACAAAATTAAAACAGGTAGGGCAACTTTTCCTTAGTACCATATTCACCAACTCTTTCGGCTTTAATCCAGGCAGTGCTTTGACATGTCATGTGATCAATATATCAGACGCCATGTGTGCAAAAATTTTTACCAACATTTTTCCTCAAACACACTGCTCATAAAATTCCTTTTTTTTCCCTAGCCTCAAATAGAGTACAACACAACAATGTTTTATATTATGTACTTATCCTACACTCTTTCATCTGACCTCTTCAATGGGGAAAAAGGTTGAAGATCAAGATTTGCAGCACAAATGAATAAATAAATTAAAAAAAATAATAAATAATACATTTCTTTAATCTTTCACCCCATCTACTCTTAATAGGTTTCCAAAATTTAATTTAAAATTAGCACATTTGAAATTAAAAAACATTATGGAAGATCTACTTTTCTAACTGCTCTTAAATAAATACTCTTAATGTGATACCCAAATGATCCAGTGGAATGTGAAAAAGCTCCTCTTGTAGCCCTGTTGGGCTTAAAGCACCTAATGCAGAGATCCAAACTGCCATGAACACAACTCCTCCATCCTCACATATTTCAGGAAAGGACCCGATGATTAATTTCCATACAATGCTGCAACTGAATATATCTCTTCTTTACATCTTACAGCACTTTGATGTTCTGCCATTCTTTGTTTTAGTTCGATTGATGTTTTCCAACATTATCTTTCCTACAAGGACATCTTAACAAGTAAATGACACCCTTTGTATTGAATGGGATTGCTGTCTTTTTTTTTTAACCTGTGCATCGTGTTTTAATTTTGGTGGACTGAAGCTCACACACTGATCTGAATCTTGCCACTTGTGCACACTTACGGAACCAAGCAGTATAGGTGACAAAATCATATAAAATAATCAAAGTAATGTTTAAAGAAATCAAACATGTTTCAATACATGACCCCAAGCTCTACGTATGTATAAATTCTAAACTTCAAAAGTCTTTTGTTCACTTTTAGTTGTGACTTTCTTCAAATGATTGAGTTTAGCAAGACCACTTTGTAGAATTTTAACATGTCCCATTTGACAAACGGGTGTAATTAAAATAAGAGTATAGAGTCAGATATATGGTGTTTGAGTATGCCTTGTTTGGTTGCTTCAAAATGCCTTTAAATTACTGAGTACATGTGCAACTTCTGTTTGGTCCATTAAACTGAAGTTAAATTCCAATGCAAAAATGTGCTTTATTTCTTTGGAAAAAAGATTTCAAATAAAAATCTGGAGTAATTTAAAAATTAAAAATACATGAAAACAGTTGTGCAACAGAATTCATATACACATTCTCTGTTTAAAAAGAGCAGAGTTCTAACGTCAAGTGATGCTGACTGGGTTAAATACATAAATACGAAGGATTTCAGCTGGTATCAAACACAACACATGAAGTCCGAGGAGGAGACCATCTGACAGGCTGCACGTCTGACTGGCATGCATTACATGAAGCCCGGAAGCTCCCCAGGAGATGCGGTTCAAATGGCCTCAGTGAGCAAGTTCTGCACGACTGCCCAGCAGAACACAGCCAGAGTGCATGAAAGTGGTGTGAGACGGGGAACTTAATATCTTTCGCTCCGGCGAGCTGCTTTAATAGAAGCTGTCCATCCCAAAGAGAATAACAGACAGAAAACAACAAAACATGCTCTGTGCTCTAATTTAACTGTTGTCACGTTTTTTTCTGTTTATATTTACAAAAACATACTGAGGTTACATGGACGCTTTTTCAGAGGGCAAGAAAAGGTCACCAAACCACAACATGTCATCATGCCACAGTAAATTGACTGAGTTGTCTCTGCAGAATCAAATTTTCATTTAAGGAGAAATTGCCTTGGTAATGGATGAGGTTGTAGCATAAATGTTCAATGAAATCCCTCGCTGGGTTTTCTTTAAAATATGAATGACTTTTCTAATGTGTAATACAATTTCATGTCATAGGGAGCACAGGGTGAAAATAAATGATCATTGTTTTAAGCAAAGACAGTTCTTTGACCTTCATAGTTATGAATTAAACATCATGGTTGGGCAAAAGATAAACAGAGGTGACATCACAATGCATCATCCCGGGCCGGTTCCATCACTGCATCTTTCGCTGTTTCACTGGACGAGATCAAAGATGTGGCATGCGTTCAATTTCTGTCTTGGCAGCCATGAATCTGTGGCTGAGACGGGGCAGTGTTGCTGTTTGTCACACCATGTTTTATTTACAGACTGACGAAAGGACAGTGCACTTCAGTGAAACTCAAGCTTTAAAACTTGGTATTATTAATGCGTTTGTAGCACCCACACGAGTAGGTTCATATTAACATTATTAGATTATGTGGCTTTATTGAAAAATAATGAACAAACATGCTAGCAAAAAAGTCATGATAAGACTTCTGTGAACATTTATCATTCTTTCCATTTACATAGATACTCTATCACAGGCACAGATAAAATGACAACTCTACAGAAAAGGAAATATGAGCTTACAATGGCATGTTGTAAAAGATAAATGCCTAAACCACAGGTGATGTACAGGAACCTTTTGTAAGTGCAATTTTACAGGCACTCATGTCATTGCCTACCCCAGCTGAAAAAAACAAACAAAACAAACAAACAAACAAACAAAAAACAGATACAAAAAACAACAAAAAGGAAATCAAGTTAGCTGTAGCATGAGACTCCTAAGGANNNTTTGTGGTTATGATTGTAGGAAGAGTTGCAGTGGTGTGAACTGGTCCATCGCAGCTCGACTCGCACCGGCTGACGGTGTTGCCTGCAACTAAATTTGACAGAGGCCAGTTTTAGAACGTAAGGCACGTCACTTGTGTCAACAGCCAATCAGCTCATTAGCGGCATCACCTGTCACTAAGAAGCACAGCATAGAGCAGCCAGCAGGAACAGGCGCTCTCTTTGAAATGACCGGTGACTGACTGAAGAGTACCCCTCACAGTTTTCATTTTCTAGAGCCAAGCACAGAACTACAGAGAGGCGCAGATATCTACTGTGCTTTCAGACCACCTGAATGATAACATGCTGAAAGGTTATTCTGGGAGAACAAAACATAAGCTTAAAGCAAGACTGGCTGAACATAAACAAACTATAAGGACTGGTAACCTCCTATACCCCTTGGCCCGACATTACAATGAGGGTAACCATGGTAGTTACAATACACTGAAGATCTCTGGTATAGAACATGTAGAAAATTTAATAAGGCTTAGAGACAGATTAAAATGTCCCTTACAAAGAGATCCATTTTTGGATATATACTTTAAAGCCATGCAGTTCCCAGGTTTGAATGGGGAGCTTTTTTCTCTCCTTTTTTGTAATAGTGTTTTGTGTGAGTGTTTTTCTGAATTTCATGTTTACTGAGGCATCAAAATTCTTTGGCCTGTACGAGAGCGAGTTTAAAGTGAGTTTAGAAACTCCTACCTAAGCTGACATATTTATATATATTTTTAAGATGTTGCTTATTTGTTGCTTTTTTTCAGCTAAACGTGGTTTAAATTGTGGCTATGAATTGCCTGATTATGGACTACAACTGTTCGTGTTGACCATGTGACTATTTGTTCACCTGCAGATTGAAGTTGTTTGGCATGTGACTGCCTGGACCTATCATATTACAGCTGTCCATCATGTGACTAATGCTAACTTATAAATGGAAGAGCCCAGAGAGGACATTTTATACTTGCCCTGATGAAGGCCTAATGACCGAGACCCATAGACGTATTTTTATTATTGCAGTGAAGCCATGAAAAAATAGACTTTTTCTCATCACCCTCTTGAGTGCCTCAGATTTTGTCAAGAATCCACAGTGAAAGATAGTTATGGGATTTTAGCAATGATAACAATAATAAAATGACTACCCTAGCTTTAACCAAGTAGTTTCATTCTATGTATTTTAAAAAGTTTTTTTTTTTATCATGACTCTTAACTTAGTCAGTGGTTCCTTTACAACCAAGTCAGCAAGTCAGAAAACGCTCGTTTCGTCTTGGAGATTTCATAGGATCATTTAAAAAAAAACTCCCCTGAAAAATGTCATTTTTGTTGTTCGGGCTTAGGGCTTGTTGGTCATGTTGTGATAGGCCAAGAACTTTTTACTTCTCTCTGCGAGGGGATTTAAACTTGTTTTATATTGTCTCGCTCATTGTAAGAGCCACTCTGATTTACCTCGATATTGATTCAATCTCTTTTTCTGTTGGATGCCAGTGTTCCCACAGATTGTTGTGCTGCCCGGTGTTGAAACAGCCTCTATGGGACAGTTAAGGTGAAGCAAATGCAATTTTGAGTCTATGCCACTTAAGATTATATCTGTGTCCAAGCCTGTAAGTATACTGTACTGTTTCTCCCAGCTCTGATTCAAAAGAACTGCAAAGTCATGAGGGTGAGCGTCAGGGAGAGACAACGAGAGAGCGAGTGAGACATGCAGGACAAATGCTGAGGGGATGCTCCCATGATTTGAGTATTTTAAAGTGACAGATGCCTGTGTCCATCACGTACAACGGACAAGTGTTCAGACTGGCTGGACGCAGAGAGACAGGTTGCAGAGTCAAACAGGTTTCAGACAGAGACAGCCGGACAAGAACTGAGTAGTTCTGTGACTGCACTTGGCCTTACAACAAAGGCTTTGCTAAATGTCATTATCGTTTGCAATCTAACTCACAAAGTCAAAAGGACTTTAAAGCAATATTTTTCTTAGGTGGGTCATTTTATACTTTGCAGAGTGCACACATAAAAGTTCAGGTTAAGTCAACCTTAACCATAAACTTCCTTCCTTCTTTTATTACATCTGACATTCAAATATTCTTTCTTAGCTCTATAAAATTGGTTTGTGTCAAAGACTGAAATTAGTTATTGAGCAGGTACGATTCAGGGGACTGAATTAAATAATATTAACTGACTGTGAGTCCTCACAATGGACTGGTGGTTTTGAAAGGACCTTCCTCCAATATAGGACGAGTTTGGTCCAGCAGATAAGCAATACAGCTACACTGAAACTGTGATTTGTCAATGTTTTCATGCTAATTCTTTATTTTTCTTTCTTTCTTTCATTCGTTCTCTTTCTGTCTTTCTTTTTTTTGTAAATAAATAAGAGGAAACACAATCCTTTCATGTGTAATGTTCCCTGGGAATTTTTTCTAGGTGAAGAACTTTACGTCAATTCACAGCATGCTTGTCATTGGAATTTGGTTGGAGTAGTTGGTAAAAATTATTGACACTGTAGACAGAACTTTGCATACTAAGTCCTGTGGATAAACTTTAGGTTTTAGGCTAAAACAAATCATTGATTAAGTAAGAGAAAGCTAATGATTTTAAATTCAAATAAAGGAAAATGTCTCATTTAATTCTTATGATTTTATATAATACCTTCTGTTGGACAGGTAGGTGTCACACAGCTGGTCAGCTTCTGCTGGCTTCCTAAACTATCGACTTTTTCATTAAAACAAACGTATAATTCCTACTTAGCTTGCTGTGTTGATACAAGCAGTATAAGTACATGCTAGGATACTTCTGATGGCGTTGAGCTGGGAGGAGGGGCCCAATTTGAGTGTTGTGTTTACAAGCCGCAACAAACAATGATACTAATTTACATTAAAAAACATTTTTGTTCCTGAAAATTTGTAGGGTTTTTTTTAACTGTTTTGTTTTGTTGTTGTTATTTGATGACAGGAAAACGAGGAGATATGTTGGATACACATCAAATTTGTTCGTATCTCATATCTCAGCACTTAATCATGTAATAGTTTTAAGTTGATGTTGATGTTGATTTTTGGCTGGTTTTCTCAATATCTTTGCATTCCTTTAATTTGAAAATGTAATCTCCGTACAGCATCTGAATTCTAAAAAGAAAGCAAAGACGTAATAGGCCCACCGAAGTGCCATATAAATACATCGACTTTTCAGTGAACCTGGTAGTTTTTATTTTTTCACGTTATTTGAATTCTCCTTTCAGTAAGACTGATTGTGTCCCCCAGTAAAGGAAACACAGCTGGAGAGCCCTGAGAAAATACATTAACACTGAGCCACTGTATGGCACGAAACAGAATGATAGATGGGCCATGAGATAGCGGTCTGTAAATGAGCAGATAGGCCTCTGGTAAATGGAAAGAGAAAGAGCGTGAGACCAAAGTGAATAAAGATGGCAACGCAGAATATGTGGGTCATCCAGCCTGCAGTGAGCCGTCCCTCAGGCTCGCACCCTGATAGAAGACTTTGAAGAACTTTAAAGATGGATGTCGCAATGAAGACAGCAGACTTGGCTCACACAGAATATTGAGGGATCTATTTCAGATAGTTCAGAGGGAATTAAGATGGAAACGGGGAGGTCCTGGCCAGACGATTCAACTCTTGAAAGTGTGCTGATCCAAGATTATTGGCCAGGTCTCCCCGACATCCTAAGTGGTCTCAAAAGCAAGAGCCAACTTTAATTAAATCACAAGTTAACAGTCTTTCATATAGAGAAAACAACATTACAAACAAACAAGAAAGGGTAACTATCTGATCAATAATGATGCTATGGATGAATGTTATGAATACACTTGCTAACATACAGTTTTCAATAATTTGTCTCTTGGTTCTTTTAGTTTTATGTGCGAGGTGGAGAGTGTTAGGCAATATCAATCACTGCAACATCTTCAGAGAGCTACATTTTGCAATCAGCTCTTGTGATTGCAAACTTTCCAAGAGAAGCTTCTCATGTTATGATGTATAATACATTACTATCAAAAAACATTTAGGCATAATTGGCTCTTTCCTATCATCTATGATGGAAAATAGAAGGACAGAAAATGCATAATTGCAGATCTCTAGCCTTAACAGCCTCGCTTGACACAGTTTTAGTAATTTATCCCATGTTGCGTTCTAAATAAATGTAATCAGACAGAATTTGCACAATCAAATAAATTAAACTTCTTATTTGGACAACAGCAGGGTGAACAGACCGTATCTGGGGTTGGAACTGTTTTTCGGTATCCTTTGGGCCCTCTGCTCACCATCAGGCTAAGATAATTTAGTTAAATTAGACAAACTTTAGGGTTTTGGTAGCAATTACTATGGTGGGGGAATTTTCTTTGAAAAGAGTAAAAATTACAAGCTCCAGGGCCTTTTGTCACTTGACCATAAACATACTGTTTGTGGGTATCTGACTCATATTAATTTTTGATATCTGTAATCCATTTGTTTCCTTGTGGCCTAATCGTCAAAATCACTCAAACACACAATCTCACGCCAAACAAACCTACCATACCAGAGCAACTTTGGACTAACACAGCATGACTTGGAAAAAAATCTTCATGTAAAATTCTGTTCAAATGTGTTAAAAACCAAGCAAGTTCTTGTTGATGCTTCTGGATGCAGGATGTGTCAACATCTCCAAAGATGCAGCAGCTTTTGAGAGGTACAACTCGACACACTGCTGAAAAAAAAATCCCAAATTCAGAATTGAGCTTGTTCACTGAAACTGATAAGATTTTTTTGCTCCATGGCAAAATCCAAATGGAAAGTCATGCCTGTCAACTTGCAGATGGTGAATATGTTACACCAGGTCCCATTTCCATACTAACCACTGTTTTTAAGAGTGCCGACCTCAGAGCAAGGGTGCTGCCTTTCCTGATAAGATTGGGTTAAATTTATTCCTAATCTTTTAAAAACAGAACACAGTTTCTAAAGTTCTGATTAAAAATGACTATTTTTCTCTTTTTCCCTCAAACATGTTGTAAAGCAAAAAAAAAAAAAAAAATAAAAAAAAAAATCTAACAAGGACAACAACATTACAAATGGCATGATCTTTTTTACAAAGCGAGACCCGCAATTAACTTCATTTCAGCCCAATTTCTTGCTCACATTATGATGTGGCTGAGATGCAAAGGTGCGCGAGCAAAAAATAACATGTAAAATTCCCATTTATATTAATCTCAAGGTAATCACAGAACATTAGCTAGGCGTCTAATTACAGACCCCCTGAAGGACTTTTTAAATGACCCTCTCTCTGGGGGTTGAGCAAACCCGCGGTAAACCATCCCTATCATGATCTCAATGCATTACACTGGTGTCCCGTGATAATACAACCATTAATAGCTGGAGATTCATTAATCAAGGTGTTGTGCTCCTGAGGGAACCTTGTGGGCTTTTCATAATTATGACTTCATATCAGCAAAGTGTAGAATTGAGGCCACATATTCTGGATTTGACAGTTAAACTGCATTATGTTCAAACCATCACACCACCATAAACTCATTTACACACATTTAGTTTAGTTTCATTTACTATACTTGTCCTTTGACCTTTGAATTATTTTTCCAGAGAATAGTTTAAATTTATCGAATGGGCATTGCTTCAGTCGCTACACTATATAATTAAAGTTTCTTTGGGTCACAGGACATTAAGTTGTGCCCGTAGTTTAGATGATGAAGAACTGAAATGATGGTGTAACATGGTGACTGACCATGTGGCGGTCTGTCTGACCCCTGCAGAACATCTGAACCCTTTTCAAACGAAAGTCCACTTCTTACAGCTCTTCGCTCTTTTGTCCTCTTTGTGTATTCGCTCCTTCCCCGGAGGCCGGTTTAAATGTCATGGATGGGACTACAAGATGAGGTCTGTGTTGGGGTCACTGTCATCGCCTCGAGAAAGTGCTGTGATAACTTGGGATCGAGAAATGAGAGTTGATAGCAAGTGAACTGCAGCCCTGCAGTGAGCTGATGGTCGACTCTCAGCAGATGGAGAGTTTGAAGGCGGCAGAAATGTCAAAACATTGACATGGGACTGAGCTTATTAGGATGGCGAGATAAAGTGAAAAACAGAAACATTTGTGTGGCTTTCACTGCATCTCCTGCTTAACTTAAAAAATGGTTTCAAATCTAAGTAAATAAAAAAAAAACATATAAATGAATTACTTGTGCAATTCACTTCAACACAACGTTTTAATTTTACTGGCAAAGTATACTTTAAATGTCAGCTTCTTTTTTGTTATTTCTGCTTTTCCTTTTCTTTTTCACTGTGAACATCAAAACAAAGGACAGTAATATGAAAAAGCTTTCATTCAACATTATTACAAATCAAGGCAAGCAGAGTAAACAGCAGAGACACTGGTAAAACCTTGAAAATAAAATTCTTGATTGAACAAGTATTAAAGAAGTACTGAGTCATACAAAATACTGAATGCAGATAAGTAATAAAATCAAAATAAAGTGGCTGTTTTTTAAACAACGTATTTTGACATGGCACTGATCAAATATAGTGTAGATCAGCTAATGGGTTCCCGTAAAATGCATTAGGCATCGTATATTGAGCTGCTTTTTAATCAAGCTGCCAGATAAAATGTTACAGAAGATGAGTGACAAATTTCAATTCACTGTGTTTAGGTAATTAAAAAAAAAAAAAAAAAAAAAAAAATTTTAGTTATATTTTTTTAAAATTTGTAAAAAAAAATATGAAAAATGTTTTAATTAATTGGCATCTGACATGTTATTTTACTGCTGTGGGCCCAGCATTTGCCATATTTTATACTGTCAAAAGCAGAAAATAACAAAGCAAACTGAATAATGGTCAACCAGCTGTGAAACAAACAACCCCTACTGTTTGCCGCAGGCCACATAATGCAAAAACACAGAATCCCGCAGACATGGACACTAATGATGTCAACTTTGCCTATACAGCGCCGATGGCAACAGCAATTTCTGCATTAATGCAATGCAGTGTGACTAAAGTAAGTTTTGAAACTTGAAGAAGCAAAAATATACAAAGTTCATGCTGTTATTAACGTGTGTTAAAGACATATCTGCTCCAACAAAGCTAATAATACAAACTAGTTTAATACTAAGAGCCCTTTCTTACGCTTATCTGTGGTGCAAGCACGAGGCAGAAAGGTTTTAATTTATTCAAGGAGTGTCCGACTCCACCTTTGCTGTCTCAAGAGAAGCAGCTGTCCCCTACCCTCCTGACGCACATCAGATACTTCTGTCAGCCGTGCACGATCACTTCATCAATTCATGCGTGTGCATTTGGCTGAACATGCAGTAACCAATTAGGAAATCTGCTCTCATTTTCTTTGAGAACAGGTGCGCCCATGGCGCAAACGCTGGCAAGATTACTAAGTGCAAACAAAAGGTCTGCGGGCTTGATCAGTCAAAGCGCGTGAATGTGCGATGACATGAAGGGGGTGCCTCCTGGGGTGTGTGTGTTCTCTTCATGTCTGTGAAAAATTCTGCAAATAGACTACAGACATTAAAACATAGTGTAACACTCTTATGGTGTTAATATGACTGTCTACAGGTCCTGGTAAAAAACAGGCGAAAATTATTAATTAATTATTCATGAAATTAATTTTATTTCTGGTTATGCCACTGTTTTTGATTAAAAATATGTTCAAGGGACATTTAAATAATCTACACTCCTGTGTGGGGAACAAACGGAAATGAACAGTGAGTGCGACAGCGGAGACGTGTGCATGGACCTCACCCAACTGTGCTGAATCTTGTGCAGGTGCGCCAGGCGAAGTGTTTGCGTTTGCGCAAACACATTTTGATTACATTGCACCTGGCAAAAGATAGAAAATGCACCAAGATAGGCCTTCATTCACCCTTCGCTTTTAGACCTCCTGTCCACTGGCACACAGATGTGGCACAAGTGGATTTGCTATCTTGCGGAAGTGGCAAAGATGATATTTGTGCCAGGTGTAAGATAGTAATGCTCCCTGCATCACCAACACACCGGCTTTGTGCAAACAGAAGATAGGACTCTAAAACTCTAAATCCTGGCTTATGGCAACTAAGAAAGCAGTTATCATTATCCCTGTGATACCAAAGTGTTGACCAAATTTGATCTGAAGAAAAAGAATTTAAATTTCTTTATCTTTAGTTTGCAACCAAGTGGTTAAAGCTCATGAAAAACGTGTTTTAAACCCAGTTATATTCAGTTAGTTTCTTGTTTGTCCTGAAACAAAACAATAAAGGTTATCTATAAAGGTGCTATTTTTTTCTTCCTTTGTTAAGGTCCCAGTCGTGTGTGCCCCAAATCCAGAAAAAGCTGTCACGATGGAGAATTAACTGAACTAACATTTTAAACACTCAATCTCTCTTGTGCTGTTGACACTCTTGTATGAAGTGGATAAACAATACTGTGGCATTGGAACTGCACAGCTTTTTTTTAAGCTAAAACAAATCCAGACCTTTTTGTCTGAAGACATTAATGTTATTTACAAAGAGCAAACTGCTGTTTTAGCTCTAGGTAAAACTATTCTAAGGCCGTACAGCGATAGCCCTGTTAACAAGTTAAAATGAGTTTAAATGCAACAGAAATTAAATGCATTTTTATGAATCTGTGCAGCAAAATTAAACCCTAATAGAGCAGCTATTAAGGGTATGTTATGATTCATGATGAGAGGTTCACATGCCAGGATCACAAAGACCATCTCGTCCATCTTGCAATGGTTCTGCACTTAAAAACATAAATTTACCATTAAATACTGACCTTGCCAAAACACTCAGTATAAGCTGGGTGCTGTATGTCTGAAAAGGGCTGCGATTAAAGTTGACCTTCAGGAAAGCAAAGTCATGAAACACAGAACTTGTGTTTTAATTCCCACAGTTTAATATAAGTGAATTGATAACCTCATACATGAAATGGCTTTAAGGAAGAATTTCTGGTTTAAATGGAAAGACACACAAAGTCGGAGGAGCTGTAGACTTTGACCTTTAAGGCATCTTAGGATGAGGAGCAATGATTTTTTTCCGCACACCGCGGCTGTCTGCTGGAATGCCAGCCAGTGGCTGCGAAGAGACAGATAGCTGCCGGTTTCCACCAGAGATGAGGCGAAAAGCGTCAGGAGAGGAGAGCTCCGTCCAATCTGCCTTGCCCTTAAGACTTTGCCGGTCCCTGCTGATGAATTTAGTTATTATCAAAGGTGAGGGGTCTGCTGAGAAAGGTCTTAAATGAGGGACGGGGAGGAGAGATTGGGGGACTGCAAGGCGAATATTCGGAGTTGAATGGCTGGAGGGAAATAAAACGCTGGCGGAGCAACCACGCCCAGATAATCTTATTTCAATAATTGGATTTCCTGGAGAGTTCTTAGGGATGTTGGGGGCTAAACAAGCACAAGAAAAGAGAAGACAAAAATCTGTAAGCCCTGATCCTTAATCTATTTAAGCTAATTATTATCACTGAAAAAGACATCACTTTGACATTCTGTGCTTCTTGATCAATAGGAGATTTTCTGTGCAGTCATTGTCCACACTGAACTTGGTTTTGTCCTTAACAACATCTCATCAGGAAAGTTATCAAATAAACTACCAGCTGCGGGAGGATTTTGTACATTTACTTTCTTGAATTAAAAATACTTTTGAAAAAAAACAAACAAGCAAGCATTCATACGTTGCATAAAACAACAATGTGAGTAAAACTGGGTCATTTTTTATGGAGATGATGTCCTACGACTGCTCTGCCTCAACTCTGTGATTCACGGAG
>JAPZDX010000022.1:23458517-23469276 GCA_029783625.1 Naso annulatus | reverse complement strand
CCGATCTCAGAATATTAAGTATTAGATATGCCTTTTTGTCATGAGTAATACTCAGTGTTGGTGATTAATTACTTAGATATAACAGATTTCATAAATAAATTACAAAATAAATGTAACTGTAATCAGCTAAAGCTACTGAGAAAAAAGGTACGTAATTAGATTACAGTTACTAATTTAAATAAAGGTGATTACAATGGAATTACATTCATAAAATAGTCTTTACAGGATATGTAGGATACAACATTTATGTGTTTTTGGTCAGCAGGAATGTCTTCCTCTGGCATATTTCAATGCAACGCAGGTCTTTAAAGTCATTTGGACAAATTTAAGGGCAACATTATGAAGTGTAAGGTGGCTGACAAGGAACTGTCTCTAGGCAGGCTCTGTTTACTGGACGGCATTTCCACAAATTTTTGAATATAGTTTTTGTTTAGTTTGATCGGTTGGTTCTGTTGTTTGGCATTGCATTACTTCTCCTTTGACAATCAAATCAACACAGGTTTCCCTGGGCAACCTGAGTCTGACACAACTGTGACCAGTCAACCACATTAAGGCGTGTGACCATGTTGTCAGACAAGAATGCCCTTCAGTACTGAAAATTCAATTTTCCTTTAACACGACTGTACAGTGTAAAAGCTTGTTTACCAGCAGTGAAAATTTCTCAACATCAATGTGCTCCAAGTGAAACCTGAGCGAACACTTGTAGGAAGTTAATGTAGAAAACAAAGGTCTTTTTGATGACTAAAATATTTGCTTTTTTCCTTTTTAACTGGGTATTTACTCATCACATTTCAAAGTTACCCTCCTAACACCGATAATACTGAAGACTAAATGCTGCTTTCTCTTGTTAAAATTCCCAAACTGTAGCACGTAGCATCAAAAGAATCCCTTTCAGAACATCAGTAACTGTGGTTGATGTGTCTAAATAGTGACTGTTACATGTTAGCTGTACATGGGCGCTGACTTTGTGACTTCCTCTTTAATTGTGATATTTCTTAGGATGATGAAGTTATCCTGTGAATCATCCATATATATACGAGCTGAGTTATGCTGACCCCTGTAGGCTTGCTAAGTAGGTCTGGTGGTCAAAATGGATTTCACAATTTAATAGGCTTATAAAACCACTGGGCAGTTTGTTTTCCCACAGTAACAATCTTGTTGTTTGTGCTAACTGGGATGCCACTTAACACTGTGGTTTTCATAATGGTGTGTAATTATTGTTAATTTGCCCCCCAAAAAAGAGACAGATCTCCCGTGTTTGTAATACTCTGTTCTTTTTAGAGGCCCATTACAGAGCAATGAAACAGATCAACTTTGGTGTGAGATGGGGACAGAGAGGGTACAATTATAAAGAATAGAAACCAAGAAGATAACCTTTTAATACACTGCACACAATACATTACTCTGCTGCAGCGTTATTTTCATTTTCCCTCCACTGCCAGCCATGATGAGGTAAAATTACTGATGACTTTGTTGGTTCTAATAGGAGAACACTTTTGTCAGGTTGCTGAGCTTTAAAGGACAGCTCATTGATTTTCCAGTGTGCACGGACGGAGTAAACAAAAGCGCTGCCATGCCAGCAAAATATGGAAAGCACCTGATAGTTTTTAACAAAAGTGTTTAAAAATTAGACATCATTCACCTCAGGTTACCACTCATATCTTGTGTTTCTCAGACACAAAATATTTTTTTTTTCTGTAGGATTTGGAGAAGAAAGAAATGTTGGGCTGGAGTGAGATATGGGGTCACATCTTTTCAACTATGAGCAGCTTTGCAGTGTCAGCACAGTGAGCTCTGCCTGGGAATATGTCTTGTAGCTTGGAGAAGAGATCTCTTCAGTCATTGCCTTTTGTCACATACATAGTTTATCCAAACACAAAGAAAAAAAACAACAACAAGCATATTATCTGCCAGGAGCTAAAGCATGTTTGAGCCCAAGGTCCTTCTCATTTTATATAATGTAAATCTGGTTTTCCATTTTCTAAGCGCTAGGGCTGGGCAATATAGAGATATTATATCATTATCAAGATATGAGATTATATATCTTCTTAGACGTTCGATATTGTTATATTGTGATAAATTGTGTTTTTCTTGATTTAAAATGCTGCATCACAGATGTAACACATGTAATTTTCCTCTATAATCACACAGTTCTATGGTTTTAATACTTGCTTTATCAATTTAGTCAGTTTTTCCTGAATTAAAAATGATTATTGTGCCCATATTTTCTAAAAGTGACACCCAAAAACACCACCAGACAGGTAGATAGTGGTAATGTAAGACACTATTGATTGACACACATTTGTAAGCTAACCCCATCTGCACACTTACTTTTGTTGTAAATAACAGATTTTGTATTGATTTATTGCTTTATTGATTCATCCCAAGTTGCTGTGGGGTAAACACTGTAGGTTGTAGGTGTTAACATAATGATGACTTATGATTTTGGACACTTAATAACCAAAATAATAGATAGCTGATAGATGCAGCAGAGTTTATATGAATGTGCTGATGTGCTGCGAGCATTTCCTTAGTTCCTGTGTCACGGCGCTGCTGGATGCAACTTGAGCGAGTAAGGCATCTGTGGCATCCATCAGAGCCCCTGACATGACTTTGTGTCTGAGTGCAGTTTAATCACTGCAATCCCCCCACCCCCCACCCGCAGTGACTCATCCTATTTGACTGAGACCTTCTCTCCACCCAAATTATAGCGCTCCGCTGCCATGTAATTCCCTCTTGCAAAAGGCGGATCAAAATGTTTTCTGCTGTAAGATATTTTTATCCACCAACCAGCCCGGGTGTTAATTATATAAAATATTCATACATTAAAATAAAACCCTCTGTTAATTGGCAGAGTGCAGCAGGAAGAAGCCTTTTACACAGCAGTAATAGTTAAATCATCCCAGTTGCATTACCTTCACATGTGCATTCCCACTGAACTTATTACCCTCGTGAGAACAGAAAATTAGAATAATCATGAATTTCAAGTGTGATGAGTATAGCAGAGCTTTATGGTTGACTCTGGATGAATAACAAATATTAATGACAGCACAGAGTGAACATTATCGCATAAAAACACACCAGCAGCTGCTAAACAGTGAGTTGTGGTTCTGATAATTGATTGACTGATTAATTGCAGATCTTGTCACGAGGGGCTGTTTACGCAAATAAGGCAGCTCTGCAAAATCCCAGGAGGGAATTCTGTAACGCATCCCTACCTTATTATAATAAAGTATCTATTATTTAATAAACGTGCATACATAATCATCTTATTAAGGGTAGATTCAACCTTGCTTTCATAGTTATACCCACTGTTTGTTTATTTTCTCCCTGTAGCCACCAAAGACGAAGCTCAAGAGGTGCCTCATGTGGAAATCAGCAAAATGTGCCTTTATTATGTTGAACATGCTGGAGCAGGAGCGTTAACCCTGTTTGTTTTATCTTCTTCATGCTAAGATAAAACTCATTGAAATTCAGACGACAGGAGTTAAGTGTGGGCTACATAAAATTTGAGTGCTCTGCATCAGTCGTTTTACAGCCGTCATCAAACGGGGACAGATTGGTCACATCTGCAGAGACAGAAAGTGTAGCTTCTTCTGTCAGTAAGGAGCATTTTATAACATGGTGGTGGAAAGCAAATATGGGATTGTAAATTATGCAGAAAAGGAATTTTTTTAATCAACATCCAGGTTTTCAAAACTTATAGGTCTGATAGAAAAAAAAAATACGCTTGCAGATTACACATACAGTACAGGCTGCAAAACGACTACAAAAAAAAAATTGACTGCAGCCATGCAAGCAGCTCTGCAAGCCTTTTACTGAGGCATAACTTCACTTTGAGCAAAATGCAAACTATCATAGTCTTTATGTAAACATGCTAATGTTTGTTAATTAGCAGTAAACACGACGCTGAGAGCTAAAAAAAAAGAAAAAAAAGTTTTAGTTTTGCAGATTTTTGACCATAAACGAAAAAGTATGGACATATTAAAACTCAGATGAGATGACGGTGCCAAACAAAATGTCAAGTCCCCCAAATTTTTAAATGTCTTTGTCAAAATTTAATGGTAATCTATCAAGTACATGTTGATACATTTTACTAAAGGAAACAAAATAACTAAATAAAATAAAGAAAATGTTGGGGGAACATTAAGGTTTGAGGTCGATGTAATCCTCTGGAGACAATAAATGTCCACACAAAATTGAATGACAATCCTTTTCATGACAGTCTCCATTTTGTAGTCCTTGAGATATTTTATTTTAGTAAGAAAAAAGTTACGAAACAACCAATTAAGGAGACATCCTCATCCCTAAAGACCTGCTCAATCATGGCTTTAGAATGGAAAAAGACATTATATGGGGATCGTGAAAACTATGTAATTTAAGTAAGAAGCTTTGGATGGTCGTGGAGGGATCAGTGAAAGGGTTTGGACGGCAGGATGAAATTGCAGAAAAGGGAATTTAATATTAACACTAAGGGTTCAATACTTAAAGGCCTTAAAGCAACATACTATTACGGCTTATACATGGTACTTGCTGGTTGTTATTGTATCATCATGGCTACATCATGAATAACAATGTAAAGAAGCAGGTCATTAGAACTTCACACTCGACAACATAACGTTAAATAGCTCATAATTGGTGAGTGGAACCATTGTGAGACATACTACATTGTGAGACATACTAAGTGACAGAAAAAGATAAGGATTGTAATTACTGTACAGGAAAGAGGCCTGACGTCTGCTGTACAAAACCAATTTATCCACATCTGTCAGTCTGCTGCTTACAAGCTCAGTGGCTGAAAATGACCCCCGCACTGGCAGATTGTTTATTGAACAACTCATCCATGCTCCTCCTTCTTGTGCCATGGGATGAAGGGGAACTTGATCAATGTCACCACTCGCCCATTTCTTTTAAATACACATACTGTAAGTAATGGACTCCACCCAGCACACGTTTAACATGTGTTAAGAAGGGTATTCATTAATCAATCCCATTAACGAGTGTGTTGGGGGGTGTGACATTGAAACAACCTAGGATATGCTGCTCACAGTATGAGGTACTTAAAGCAATTCTCTTTGAAGTTCTATTCTGGGTGTAAGTTTCTGTCTTATCTGTGAATGAAATATTAACCTCCAGACCGTTGGCTAAGTGTTTCATAAATATTACATGGTGTGGAAGAAGTAATTGGTTCCTCCATCTATAATGCCTGTCACCCAGGCCTACAGAAAAGAGCAGCTACGGAAGAAGATGGTGGTAGGGCTTGTGGTAGAATTTCATATCTCTCCCACATTGTGTGTAATATTGTCAGATGGGCACTTTACTGACTGCTGGCTTGTAATTGTAGAGTTATTTTCCAAAGTGCAACATATCCATTACAGAGGAAAATCATTACCTGTAATCAAACAGCTGAGGAACTTTTTCTTCGCATTTCAAAATATCACAGTGAATAACTTGTTTAGGCACATTGCGGGATGAGGTCAACATTTTTAAATTCTGATGATTCACTCAGGAACCAGACAAGATTGCATTAGAATTTAGAAAGAAGAAAGTGCTTCTGGCTTAGAATTGTTGACGGCGTCCTTACCACTGAGTTACTCTGACTTGTTTGTTCAATATTTGAGATCAATATGTCTAATGTAAGTGGTTTGTCAATTATATCAACACTTTTAAATTGTTCCTGAACAGTATACATGTGTTGCTGCCAGAGCACCCTGACACATTGCCATTTTTTCCCCGTACGAGGAAAAAAATATTTTCAGTTTGCAGGATGTTGGTCATCGATAAAGCCTGTCACGCATGGCAACACGGCTGCTTCGTGGTTAGCACTGCTGCCTCATGGCAGACGTCCTGAGTTTGTCTCCCGGTGGCAGGGCCTTTCTATGTGGAGTTTGCATGTTCTCCCCATTTTCGCATGGGTTTCCTCCTCCTGCTCTGGTTTCCCCCACCATCAACACATGTATAAAAGGGCCTGAGCATGCTTGAGCTACCTGATCTATGGAGCCCAACCCCTATTTTCGGATATTTAAATGGATTAAATGCAGAGACCAGATTTCACTGTACGCTGTTTATGTGACCAAAAAAGTACCTTTACCTTAAAAGAATCAATAAAAACCAATGCAGTGGTCAAAGTTGTCATGTTGACGCTTAAGGTGTTGATTGATTCATAACATCAACTCTTTACAACTTTATGTTGTTATCTGTCTGTACTGATTTTTAACTCTAATCTGGTTATTTTAATTATTTTTAAGCGTCTTTGTGCAGCACTTTGCTCAACTGTGGTTGTTTTAAATGTGCTTTATAAATAAATCTGACACTGACAAGAAAACTTTCAACTTTAAAAGTTGAATTTTTTTTTTCTGTCTAGTTTATTGCTAGGTAACTTAAAGTATGTTAGTAAGAATTTTAAGTAAAGTAGCACCACAGTGCCTGCAGGAAATCTAAGTTTGCTTAGCACAACTAATCACTTGAAACAGGAACCACTCATGTTCCTACTGTATCTTGCTTAATGCCATATTAATTACAACCTGCAATTTCCATGGTTTCATCTTGTACTCATTAGCAAGATGTTTGGCTAACAGCTGCAGAATGTTCTCAACACGATTAAACTAAAGTCCAAGTCTTGACGGTGTGGTTAAGCATATTTGATTAATGCATATTAACTTGCCACCCTAGCAACAGCAGTTACATAACCTTCAGTTTGAACCAAATCTGAGCTGAGTACTTAAACGAATAGCATTATGCTTCTGTTTACCTTCTGTTTCTGTAGCTTCATGCTCACCTTCAGTGAACTGAATTTCAAAGCTGAAGAGATGGAGGTATTTTGAGCTTGGTATGAGAAGATCAGATTTTAAAATCTTCTTTTTACAGGTAGCTGGGAATTTTTTTTCTCAGGTTCCCTTGAAGGTAAACTAATGGAAGCAGGAAGTTAAAAAATCGCTTCAATTAAGAGATTTTCTTGCAGATGCAAACCAATCATATAAAACTTAATTATCAAGACTGACCCCAGGTAAAAGGAGTACAGTAAAAATAATCAATTGATTGGTTAATTAATCAATTGACAGTAATTTTATATGAAGGTTGTATTATAAGCGTTTAATTGTTCATGTCATTTTAAAGAAATATTCATGATAGAAAGTATTTTTGCAGAATTTGCAACTTTTCCTGTGTTCCCTTGTGATATAAAACTGGAAATCTTTGGGTTTTCGACTGTTTTGACAAAATCAGCCACTTAAAATAAACATTTTTACCATTTTCTGTCTTTTGTCTTTATTAAATAACTAATTTATCATCATCACGGTTATCAATAATTAACCAGCTGGTAATCCATAATATGAAAAATAGTTGTAGTCGTCAGCCACTGTGTTCCTTTAGTTTCATTTAGTCAGGACTCATTCTTGTTCATTTGGAGAAAAAATTGCTTTGCAAAGCTTGGGAAAAGATCTTACACAGAAAGAGAGAGCATATTAAAAAGTGCTTGTAGATTTGCAAGAATAGAGAAGAAGAGGAGCCACTTCTTGAATTCTGAACTCACTGACTGCTTGAGTCTGCACTCATCCTATTTGCAAGTCACCATTTGTCAAGAACAGCTTCAAGTACAACTTCAAACATCTTGTAGCTGTACTCGACATATGACAGTTAAAAATTTGTCTCATGGACATAAAGTGACCCATTGAAAAAAACAAATAAATAAATAAAAAACATCGTTATGATATTTATGCTCTGGCCCTGCTAACTCCTTCCTGTAGATTATCACAAAGGGCATCAGCATAGCAGCAGCAGGACGACATGTTCAAACTCTGCACGACTCCGCAGTTTTGTTTTTTTAAACCAACAGACGAAGGCCTGAACTTTTGGATGGAGGGGATTATAGAGCTGGGCTCAAATTTCTGTCGGAAGAAAGGCTCATCGGTGTCAAGCCTTCCACTGTTGAGAGCCGGCGTAGGAGCTCATCCTTCTGTGGAGAATTTTGGATCCACATCCAGTTCCGTCTTTTATCTTCCCGCTTGCAGATGCCTCAGTCGACGTGAGGATGGCTATCTGGGACTTTGGTTTCAACACAATCTCTCACTTCCAAGCTTTGCATTGGACTGTATGTGTGATTTGTCCTGAACAGAGTCACACAAATTGTAGTGCTAAAAACATTCTGTCACTGCTCTACATTATGTTTTTTTTTTCTTTTTTCGTTTTTTTTTTTTTTTAAGGTTAGTTTAAAATGTTCAAAGGTAAATTTAAAAAAATTAGAAAATTAGCATAACAGAATGTTATCCTGTTGGGTATCCTGAAACAAAGGCACAGTTGGGCTTGTGACAGCTTTTTGAAATTTGGTTCCAGTGCACGTGCAGACGAAACTCATGAAGAGATTTTTATTCTCCTCTCCGAAGAGTGAATTAAATTTGATGTGACTGACAGACTGTAATATAGGGACAAGGCGGTATCAATCAATCTATTGCTAAATGCTATGGAAAATCCTGTCTGTGCCGATGACCTGCAGGGCACACATCTAATAAACAACTTAATGTCCTTCTCCTCACAGAACGATGGCCTGTCCCATCTCCGCCGCGCCATTTTTCTTCTGTTACATCTTTCAAATGTGCAGAATGGTGTCAATGCAGATTGACCTCTGCAGCAGTGAAACCACTGGATGCAATTGCTTTATTGTGTTTCTGACAGCGTAGCATGAAGCTCATATTGCATGATGTGATCGCAGTGCCTCGCATTTGTGTAAAAAATAGAAAATCAGATGAGTTAGATCTATTTTTCTGCTTCTTATGTATAATTAGCTGTTAGTTTTGGCTTGAAAGAAAAGCTAAAACCGACTAATCCTCTTCCTCACAACTTGATTCCTGTATGATATGAATGAGGAGCGGTAGTAAAAGAAGCCTCCCACTCACTGTTCCAGTCTGCTCCAGGGCAAACTATTGCCTTCTCACATGACAGAAAACATCTCAACTGATATTGCTGAAGAAAGACATTCCCTCTCTCCAAGAAATCATTCTAGTTTCCTTAAGTGCAGACAGGAGATGTGGAGTTCTCGCAAAAAAACTAACCTGAATTAAATTTAAACTGTACAAGTCCTCAATTCTTTTTTTTCCTTAAAAGTCACATAGAGGTATTATCAGCACAATGCACTTAAATTTACTTAACTTTAAATGTCACTTTGAATGATTTTAACTGATGATAATGTAGGAAAAAAGAGTTAAATTCAGAACCTTCCACATTTATTTTGAGACAGCTTCGATTGTGTTTCAGGACGGTTCAGGGAAAAATTTGACTGTGTGAAAAGCGTGCGTCCTAGGTTTTTTTTCTCATTTATATGGATATTAATGTCGGCAGCAAAATCCTATATCTGCCCCATATATTGCTTTTTTAATCTAATTTAATTATTATTGTAAGTAATGCCATATGTTGCTACTTTTTACCAATCTATTTCAACCAGAGTATAGTAATTCCATTAGCTGAGCATTCAGATTTCATAAATCAAATTTTCAAAATTCCAACTCAACTTTGCAAACTGTAAAAACAATGTGAGCTTTTCAAAATGTAAAAAGTGAAAACTACATAGATGGAAGTTTAAGCTCATTGATTTCTCCAGCACCTTACCAAGACTCACCTGGGAAGAGCAATGGTCATCCTGCTACAGCTTTTTAAATGACAAAAGAATAATCCACAGGATAATCCACATGAAATGCTTTGAATAAACGAGAAGAAAATAGCACCATGCTCAATTTTATAATATGGTTTTGACTGCTTGTTCCGGAGACCAAGAGAGGAAAAGAATTCTGGCATGAAGAGCATATTAATTATCATTATAGACATGTCTTTTATTAAATTTACAATAGAAGATGGAACTATTCATGGTTCAAATTAGGATAGAGGTGTTAGGGAGGAAATTAAGTTACAGTATCTGAATAAAACACAGTTAGAAGAGGCTCCAATGCCTTACATCTAGTGCTGAATATTATCGAGTTTTTGACTATTTGTATCAAAAAATACCTTTAACATGTTTCCTTTGATACACTAGAAAAAGGTAATGCTTCTAGAAGTCATCATTTTCATCTGAGATGTGATGTAAGTAGATTTTTCTTGTTATTAAAATCAACTGAATTACACTTTAGTATTTGAAGGTGCATAATCTCAAGACACTAATGGGTTCAGTGCTTTACATTTTCAAACCAATATGTGCAAAAACAGCCACGTTCTCAGAAAGTCTGAAGGGCTGATCACACAGAGAGGTGTCGCTAGAAAAGCTTTGCCAGCAAAACCATTCTTTTCCCATGGTATAGCGTGTCTGTAGGGCGCTCCTCTCTTACTGCTGCACCATATGTTTTTTCTAACCGTTTTTGGCAGATATAAAATTTAAAATAATACCAACTTTTTAGCTCAAGGCCCGGAGTTGCACCGCTCGTCATTGTCACTTTTGACTGAAGCAGCCAATTAAAACATGTAGGAGGAATCACCACGTCCTGTATGTGTTGTTGCCAGGGGAACAGTAACAGAAACATTAGGATAATGGTGAACATAGAGGACAAGTTAAAACTGGCAGTATTTTCCAACAGATGTGCTTTCAAGGCGTTTTTGGAGCAGCGACACTTCACGGTGTGATCGGCCTTTTAGGCTAATTTCTGAAACCACATACTGCATACTATACGTACTACATACTGCACATACTACATACTACATGAACAATTAGTATGCTGTGTGTTTACAACACATTACACAGGCAGGTTACCCAGAATGCATTTTTCAAATGGGCAGTGAA